>NDGN011556508.1:16217-38361 GCA_002564285.1 Tympanoctomys barrerae | reverse complement strand
CTCCTTCTCCATGTATATTTGGGCTTTTCTTATCAACTCATTTGTGTATGCCTTGAATAATCTATGAAGTGTTGAAAATGTGTCTGTGTTTCTTAGGCTTTCTGATTCAAATTTACAAATTAAAAACTTTAATATATGCATTTAGAAAGCACAACTTCAGCATAATAACCAAGATCCCTACAGACTATATCTAATAAGTTCTAAGGAAGTTACTCAGTATGTTCAGCTGACTGAGGATAAACATTTGTTATCTCCAAGAAAATATACCTGTTATACAAGAAATATGGCACATAGATATGCATGTTCTAGTAATCTTGAATCGGGGGAAAATATATAAATTAAATTATGTTAAATATAATGTAACAATATTGTAGTCTCCCATATAATCAAGAATGAAAGAATATAGGAAGCAGAAAATGTGATGGTTTTGCCCTCAAAAATGTCACAATGCTACTAGAAAAAGGAAATATGGTTCTCATTATGGGTTATTAAACAGGTGTATTTACCCATGGAGTGAAGGTTGTGCAACATGCATACGCACTCTGAACATCTTCCCTGAAAAAACAATAAGGGACCACACAACCCATGAAAGCTTTGATAATGAAAGTGTACCTCCCACCAGGAAGCCAGGAGTAGGCTAGCAACATTTTAGGAAAGCCTAGATGTACTGTCACCACATGCCGGGGCCAAGAGTGGGGGCACCACAGCGAGGGTAGCTCCTCATCAGAGCAATCCTAGCAAATGTCTTTGGGGTGCTTATCCATCCATCCTGGGTGCCTAAAGTCAGGAGGAAGATGAACAAAGAATGCCTAAAGTGAATGGAGTTCACTTAATTTTTCTTTTCCCCTCCTACTGTTCCTAGCCTTTCTTGTAAATGTCTTTTCTCATAAACCTGAACTGCTAATCACGTGTGCTGTGCCCAAGGCCCTAGGTAACCTCATTGGCCACTAAAACTTGACTATCAAATCTGATTGAAGTAGAGAAATATGACAAGCTCATCCAGACTTGTTTCTCATCCCAGGCTTAAGCTAGGCCGTTCTTTTATAATTTGGCTGAGGTGATTGTATTTCACCCACAGTGAGTGAGTATCACACTTTAACAACATTAAGCCCCATGGTCAGTACCTGTATGTGCCCTCCCCGTTGGGTGCCACCCATCCTCCTCCAGAGTATCCTCCACAATATGAGGACTCATTTTAGTTCAATAAGTGAGGCCACATATAGAAAGTATAGCTTATATATGGTAACTATCAACACTTCCCCTACCTCAGAGTAATATCACTAAGGAAACAAGTAAATGGCCAAATCTAGGCTAGTAGTTTAATTCCCTAATGGAGAAATATATTTTATCTGGAAGAATATATTTCAAGATGCTTACTGTAACTCACTGCTTAAAGAATCCGATACTTACAGTACCTTTGTACTTCCTTTCATTTGCCAAAGCCCTCCACAAATATTTCTCATCTCCTATAAACACTGCTGAATCACTGTTCTGACTGCTTGAGGACAGAGGCAGCAGTGAGCAACACTTCAGCTTTCCCTGCCTTTATGCAGCTTGCAAATACTTACGCCACACGCATGCAGTGAATGTTTACAGTGTACAAATCTCTAATGAGATCATAATGAGTGAGATATGACCTCTGGCCCTTACAAAATTTGCCTGTGTTGAAGATGTCTTTAAAAAGTGCCAGTAGGTAATCCACAACAGAGGATAAAAGGGTCATGAAGAGAAGACTGGGGCAAAGTGTGGCAGCACAGAGGTGGAAGACAAGAACATCCACATGTAATAGGTGTTAAAGTATAGTATTCTCACAAATCTATACTATCTGAATTAGTTATGCACTTCTATAAGGTATTTAATAGCAAGGAAAACTTTAATCACAATGAGAAAATCAATACACTTTTGAAGCAGTCTAAGGAAGTCCGTTTGGGTATAAGCTTTTCAATGTAGCAATGTGTATTTCATTTTCTTAACTATCAGTGTTAGCACTTGGGCAGAATAATAATGGCAAAGTAACATTTATTGAGCACTTTGCAAGCATCAGACGCTGCTCAGTACTCATTACACGTAAAAGAATACTTAATCCTCCTGACAGTCTCATGAGGTTGGTACCTATTACTATCTGCATAGTGATATGAGAAAACGGAGGCACAGAGAGGTTAAATAACTTGCTCAAAATCACACAGTCAGCAAAAGATGGAGTTGGATTCAAACAAAGACAATCTAGCTTCAACTCAACTTGCTACCCCTCAGATGCATGGCTTTTCTTATTCATCTGATTAAAAAAAAAACTCATTCAAAGTTATCAGGGAATGATGCAGCCTTCATCTTCAAGGAAACAACTGTACAGTCTCAATTAATAGCTCAGCCTCAGTGAAAACTTGTGTCATTTTTGTGGTGCTTTGTTACTACGACAAACATTTTGAACCTGGTATTTTCTGATGCTTTTCAAATTACTTGCTTATGCATAGCCGTACTGTTACCTTGAAAAATTAGACACAGGATGGCTGTCCTTGAATCCAAGTTTTGAGAAATGAAAAGATTGAGCCTTGTAATACTTAGCACAAGCCAGGCCCAGTGCAGGTTCACCAGGAGAGATCTTTGCTGGCCACAATAGAAGCAGAACACATTTAGAGAAATAGAAGTGTGGCCGGTGCATAGCTCATGGATTTTTCCAAGGGGTCCAGAAATGTGCTGAGAGAAAATCTGAGCACAGCAGAATTTTGTCTGGGGTCCACTCTGAATATATATCATGCCTAAGAATCAGCAAGTACCAAGAGCATTCTTCTCTTTTGGAAGAATGAGCCATTCCTCCCCCAGGGGGCTGTCGAAGAACTGACTCTGTATTGTATCTTAGAGAAATTTTCTATAAAGAGTCATTGTTGTTATTGGTGGTGGTGTTGGTTGGAGTGATGATATAGGCCTAAATTTATTAAATGCAGAATGCCATGTGTGAAATTGTTTTCAAATCAATTGTTTCTGTGTTCCAAGTGTTCTGTATACTACTTATCCCTCTACACTCAGCCGTCCTTCACCAGAGGAGCCAAGTTTGCCTGAATTGAAAGCATCTGGTCCTCACTCTCTCTGCACTCATCCTCAGCTTGGCAATAATAATACTGGTGAAAGTGCTATTAATATGAAATTTAAAGATGATTTCATGACTTGAAATTGTTTTGCATGCATTCTTCATCACAATAACATGCATTTAGAGTGAAAGGAATTACTGCTTCTGTCTTCACTCTGAAAATGAGCCATAGACTATTAGGACGAGCACTTGAATTTGTGATCTGTCCAAGGTCAAGCACAGCATGTAAGATAGACTGCAAAGCCCCACTGTCTGGAATCTGCCCCCACAGATGGCCTTGCAAGTGAGCCTTTCTTTCTCACTATTTGTGGTTAGATTATTCCTATCTCAGGGACTTTTTTTTTTTAATGTACATGCCCTTCCAATATCTGGAAGCTTTTTTCTGGCTTGCCTTTTTGTTGCATTTAAGAGCCAGAATTTGTGCTACTCACAAATGAGCAGGATAATGCTCTTGACAACAACACCCCAACTAAACAAATCTTTTAAAGTAGATACCCCCAAAATTTAAAAAAAATAGAAATAGTACCTAAAAAAAAATTAAGTAGAACCCAACTTCCAAACAGTTGAGGATCTGTTCCACCAGACTTCCCTGTGCTTAGGATTCCCTCAGAGTCTCCATGAACAGCTTTGAAGACTTCTCAGCCCTTTGCAGTCTCTTGGGAATCCAGTGAGGGGGTTGCAGTGGCCACAGTAGTGGGCACCTGGAGCAGGATCCAGAGACACTGCGCTCCTGTGTGCCCACAACAGCCTCATGCAACACAAAATGCAGCTGCGTAGAATTAGTAAGGGTGGTTACTATTGAGAAATACTAGGGAGAAAGCCTCTATGTGCTACTAGAGTACTCAATTATTAAATCAGTTTATTATTTTTTCTATTAGTAAAAGACTGCATAACAATTAAACGTGTAATGTTTCTGAAAGCTCTGGGTTACAGGACTGTCTGGGGGCTCCCACGAAAACCTCATCTGAGCAGAGCCCTCCCATACTCCAAAGCTCTTAGAAAAAGGATTCCAGGTTTCAAAGAGTTGTCTGACCACACTGTCCCCACCTACGCACAGTAGTCAGTCTTTTCCTCATTCCTTTTCTTTGTCTCTTGGTCTTGAGCTTCTGAGATGTAAGCCATTGTGTTTATGACTATGACCGGATTTGCAATATGCTAAATTAGTTAGATATTTTATCAGACTGTCTAATCCCTGTGCATTCTGAGACTTCTTTCCTATCTGTGCAGAAGTCAAGAGACAAACTGGCAAGCAGTAACAGTATGCTTTGCTTTCCCTATTTCTAGAAAGTAACAAGACAGTTAGTTCTGGCTACTTTCACTGTAAGCTGTTCCTCTGCTGTGAATGAGTTTATTTTCTGCTCTGAGTACTCTTACTTCCAACTGCTTTACATTTTATACTGGCTCCAGAAGCTGCTGGTATGGGCTACTAGAAGCAAAAATACATTCAGGATTATCTATTTTTGTTCAGCCAGAGTCCCCTCCAGCTTTTGTCCCTTTTCAGGATGACCTAAAGTAACAGTCTTCATTTGGTCTTAATTATTTCCCTTCCTTTGATGCGACAAGAAGTTGGGCCACATTGAACAATGCCATTGTCGAGTAGAGAATATACATTCTGGATTTTCATTCAGGCCAAACTGTAACAACTGCAGGGAATGTCCCAAACATGAGGATCCAGTTCTGGATGTGAGAGAGTCTCTTGGGCTCGATATCTCCTGGAACAGAACCCTGCTAAAGAAACTTCTGTGAGGCTTGCCAGCCACCTCAGTGCTCTTCAGAGAGTCCAGAGAATACATTATTTAATTTGATGTTGGCCTTTGATACCAGTGAGCATCCCCTGAAGAGTTACACTGTTGGCTTCAGGCCCAACCTATTATTATTTTATCATTATTTATGGGTTCCTTGAACATCCCATATTAGTTCATTCATCTGGAAAAAGAAAAAGTCAGCTTCAGGTTTGCCTTTTCTCACAAGATTAATAAGACACGCATCACTGGAAGCCACCCCTAGTCTGAGGCAGATCACACAAGGTCTGGAAGGCACCACATTTAAGGTTTTGAATGCTTTTCCTCACCTAGTTTAGATTTTTGACCTTGTCCTTAGAATGGTGCCACTGTCTTGAAGTTCCGTTTTCCTACAGCTACTCCCCTGGTTTAAGAATATCTGGTACCTCTCAGAGAGCTTACAGTGACTTCCCATTCCAGTCTTCTTGCCTCTGAGTGCATTCTGCAAAGAGTTAACTAGACTTCAATTTCTAAATTACAGAACTGCCCGTGTTGTTCTCTACTTAAAATCCTACATGGTTCTGCATTTCACGCAGAATAAAATCAAAGCTCCTCATGACTCTTGTCTGTCTTCCTTCAATGCCCTAAATTCAGCAAGATAGCACTGTTGGGGTTTCCCACTCTTCCCCCTACTTCTAACCTCTGCAAGTGTATTCGAGCTCCACCCTAAGGACTAGCCATATTCTACCTTGGCTTTGCTAAATCTTATTCATCACTTTAAGCTCCCTTTCTGAACACTACCAAACCTCTCAGCTACATTAGTGAAGATATTGATTATTCTGCTTTATTCATCGTAATATAATTATCTCTGTGCATGTTTTCCTCCCCATTAGACCTTAATAATAGGAATGGCTTATTCGTCTTAGAATCCAACCAATCTATGAATTTATAATGAATTCATAATGTATGCAAATATAAATGTACTAAAAACTGTACTCATATGCCTTCTTATATCCAAGTGAATCCATCAGGACCCTGGTTCTCCAGACCATTTTCTTGACCGTGGACAGCAAATGAGGTCCAAATATCAAAGGACACCACTTATAAACCTGTCCCTTAAAAGCAAAATAGAGACACTACGGGAATGATCATAGTGTGGTCGCAGGTTGTCACTGTCTCTACTAAAAGCAAACGTGACAAGCCCTGAATGGGGAAGACCTTCTTCTTACAGAATCCAGACCCTCATTGCTTGAGATTTTCGAACCAGAAGTCCTCATATCACTCAACCTATTAAAATGTTTTCACTTATTCATCACATACGGACAAAAATCCAAATTCATCAGCCTGAAATCTAAGGTCTGTCACCTTCTGTCCTCAACATACTTTCCTGACCTTTTCTCTTTTGCTTCCTCCACATAAACCCTTTGCCTCACCTCAGATCCTGCATGAATGATTTTAGTATCTTCAATGTTTTTTCACGTGATATGTTCCTGAGCAAAAAAAGTCTCCAGTTTACTTTATCACCTTTTACAAATAATGCTAGTCATTCTTCAGTTCTCAGCACTGGGTCTTTTCATTGTAATGAAAAACACTTATTTCTCCCTTTAAAAATTCTATAACACGGGGCTGGGGAATTGGCTCAGTGGAATAAGCACTTCCCTGGCAAGCACAAGGGCCTGAATTCAATCCCTGGTTCAAAAAAAAAACTATAACACTAAATCCCATGCATCTTAATTTACATCATATACTCAATATTTGCATAGCTTCTTATGTCTATGAAATACCTTATATTTTGATTATTCATTTCAGAGGTGGATATTATATCTATAGCCAAATTAAAAACTCATAAACTCAGACTTGTATTCTTATATTTTTCATAGTATCATGATTCTAGACCTACCTGTTATAATAATAAAATAATAAACATCTGCTGATGGTTGGGCTCCACACAGAAAAAGAGATAAAATAAAATCAGTCTGAAATGACCTCTACTCATTCAGAACTCTTCAACCAGAAGTTTATATTTATATAGAAATAATAAGATAGACAAGAAAGGAAAAATTGACTGTGTCTGATTAATACGCTCCCTGAAAAGAACACATATCTCCTAGTGAAATAAGCAGGTCTGGGGGCAGAAGAGGAGGAACAGCCTTAGAAGGCAATCTTATTGCCACACTGGAATACAGTTTTCACTGGGAATATAGTCTTAGGCTATTGAAACCCACCGTTGGTAGTTCAGCAGGAAAGTAACATCAGGAAAATCCAACAAAAGACAATGAAATCAAAATTTCACAGAACAATGGCCATGTGGAAGTAGTGGTACAGAGCTGTGATGAGAGGCCAAAATGCAAAGCCAAATATGCCTACTTGGTGAAAAATTGCCCTCTTCGTCTCAGGTTCCTCATTTCGTAGCTTGGTTGTAAGAATTAAATAAAACTGAAAAGCACTTACTATAGACATAGTCAGTATTCGGTAAATAATAGTTGCTATTACAAATAATGTGGAAATTATACTGAGTTTGTTATGTGTTGTGGTTACCAATTGCAGATGTAGGAACAAGAAATATTTGAAATCTGAGATGAGTAGACAGGCACTGAACTTCAAGAGAATCCCTAATTTATTCCTGGCAAGTCTTGGAGGGAGGGCTAGAGCTAGAAACCCAGTAATAACCAGAGTCTGCAATCAAAGGAAGAATCTGTTCACTAGATTAGGGCTGCAAAAGGTATGCACTTAGTCTCAGTGATAATTCCCAGCTGTTAGAATTAGGCACACAGTTTGAACTGTTACAAAGATCTAAAGATGGAACTATAACTCCTTTGCTGCCTGTCAAGTAGCAAAACTACTGAGTACAGGAACTCAGAGCACAGTAGGGCCGAAGCCTCTGAAGAACATCAGATAACTTGGAATAAAGGAGTAGAGGGAGGGAGGCAGGATATTCGTGGCAAAGCTTAGTGAAACTCAGCGCATAAATAGATGTCATGTTTATTTTTTAAAAAGTTATTGAGCACGTGCTATTTACCAGGCACTATAACAGTAGGCTGGCTCACAGTCGCGAGCAGCACTGTCCGGTGGCACCTCCGGTGATGGTGAAGATGTTTGGTGCCCCTCAGCCTGGTACCTAGTAGCTACGGGGGCTGTTGAGTGAGGAGCTGTCATGGACATGTGTGCCCGAAATGCTCAACTTAAAACTTGCTCTTTCATCTGCTTGTATAGAAATAGCCACCTAAGTCCAGCAGTACCCATATTAAACAACACTGGTTCAGAGAAGACAGGCAATAAACCAGTGAGCCAGAAAGTAATTATAAAATGCAACGCTCAGGCAAGGCATGGAAAGAGGCTCTGGGAAAATGTGCTGTGGAAAAAGCAGGGTCAGCTTAGCATCATAGGGCACTGTAGGGCTCAGATGTCACTCGCGGTCATTTACATTTACATTTTTAAAAAGGCCCACTGCTATGACGAAAATAACTGAGCTGACCAAAAGATGCTTTCTGTGTATGTGTGTGTGTGTGTGTGTGTGTGTGTGTGTGTGTGTTGGCTTGACTTAATTTGCTATTTCCGCTCTTTTTCTGTCAGAATAACAACTTTCATATTAATGTATATTTATACTCAAAAAGTCTATATGTTTTGCACCAATATTAATTCATCTAAAGTTAATGAATATCTACATATATATATACATATCCTGAGCTTTTTTAAGTATAGAAGAAAAGACACCTTTTACATGTATTGATAATACTGTATGATTAAGTGAAGTAGCTGTATATACAGATGGCAAGACAATTTTTAGACTGCAGAGAGGTCAACTTCTGGTTGTAGAAGGAAGAAAAGGACAAATTTAAACAAGTTGAAAAGACAACCATGAATCTGACTACTGGAAAGAAACCCAGTACTCATGGAGAAACATTAAAGGAAATAGGGTTAATTAATTAATCTAGAGAAGAGACGATTAATACATATTTGGGACGATATTTAGAATTGCTGGTGTGAGGATAGGTGTGGTTGGGTTGTATTAGCTCTGGAGAAGGAACTAAAGGTGGCAGATTAAAACTGCAGAAGATGCTATTTATGGCTGTGAGATTCTGGAATCAGTGAGGAAAGGAGAACAGTGTCCTTCTGCGGAGGTCTTTAAAACAGAATAGATTCTCATCAGTCTCATTTGAAAGGTTTAAGTGTGAGCCTGCCTAAAGGCAAGGTGAGGGATGGAGTGACTTTTCAAGGTCCCCGCCAGCCACCCCAGTGAGACCACACAGCCGGCTGTGCACTGTGATTTTCTTTTGTTTACCCATATCTTATTGTTTTACACCACCGTGTGGCCACATCGAGTAGAAATCTTATAAATTTTGATTTGGAAATAGGCCTTGAGGAATGTCAATTATACACCTGCATGGTCTGCTTAGAAATATTTAAGCTGAAAAATCACCTGCCATGAATGTATTGAGACTCACAATCCTTTTGGGATCTTAATTTGAAAAGTAAAACTGATGCCCACTTTGCTAATAATGGCATGTCTTATTCTTTGATTGTGTATTTACCAACCAAGACTTGATTCACAATAAACTGGGTTCATTTTATTTTATTTTATTTTATTTTAGATGCACGTTTACACATATTTATATTTAAAAGCCATATCGTGACCCTTCTATTGAGCAGAGGTATTATGTAAATCAGTGTGTCTTCAGTAACAGTTTTATAAAATGAATTCAAATATAGTATCAAAACAATAGTTGGTCTACTTGCAGGGAAACAATAATAGTTGACACATAACTAAAAGCATCGGGATAAAAATAATTTTAGATACAAAACGTAAGGTCAATGTGTTTCCTAGTACCTTTCATCTTTAATTTATGTAATAAATACATCAGCATCCATTAGCATTTATTACATTATCATATGAGCTAATTTTCACCGGGTTCTATATTGAACAAATTAGCTTGTCATTCTATAATCATGCTGCTTCCACTATAAAGTCACTCTGTTAAATGCAGACAGTGAACCAGCCTTCAGACCTGACTGTCAAGGGTAGAATCCTACTAAGCTATGTAACTCTAATAGCTTCAGGTATTTTTGTAGCAAATAATTTAATTTCTTTAATTTAAATACATAAACGCAAGGTGTAGTGGCTGATTCGACAGCTATCTATTGCATGACTACTGTACCCAATGCTTAGGCAATGGAGAAAGAGCAGTGAATAAAATAGACAAAAATCGCTGTCATCAGAGAGTATATATTCTAGAAAGAACCAGATAGTAAATATGGTAGGTTTTGTGAGCTATAGGGTCTCTATCGTAATTATTCGATTCTGCTAGCATAGCACAAAAGTAGGAATTGTAGAAAATAGGTAAACAATCATAGAAAATATATAGCCAGTGCCCAAATACATGAGCATCCCTGAACTACATTAGAACTTTACTTAAAAATATAGGTCTTGGTGCACAAGACCTGACCCACAGACAACTGCAGTAGAGAAAGACAGCAGTAAACACCAGCAAAGCAAACGTGGGTATTCTACTGAATGGTGAAAAGAACTATGGAAAAGGTAAAGCAAGGAAGGACATAGATGGTGTTGGAATGTGGTCAGGCAAGTCTTCACTGAGAAAAATCCCACTTTGGGAAGTGAACCAGAAAGTCATGGGGATTCCCAGGGAATGAGCGCTCCTGGAGAGGGGCTGTCAAGTCAAAATCCCAGAGGCAATAAAGCTGCTCTTCTTTGGAGGAGCAGACAGCGGGATGAACAGTGTATCTGGAGTGGAGTGAGGTAGGAAACAGCAGTAGGATACAAGGTCAGAGAAGAAGTATGTGAGTAGATAGAACAGGACCCCATTTTAAACTTTCATTTCCCTCTAAGAGAAGTCAGAAGGCAAGTAAAGAGCAGGATGCTCTGGAATGCTAATCTTAATGCTATCACTCCGGCTGCCATGCCAGGATGAACCAATGAAGAAGCAAGGTGTCTAGTTTACAAGCTTTTACAATCATCCAAGGAAGACGTTATGAGCCAAGTGCTAGGGCTGGAGGTGGTGATAAGTGACAAGATTCTGAAATAGATTAAAGAGATAACGTTAAAATTTTGTCTTAGGTCAAACAGGGAATGTGAGAAAACAGAGAGGTCAATGATGCCATCTAGGATTTTGCTTGAACTACTATGTATACCACCCAGCTATGCCACTACTGAGCATATCTCTGGAGGAGATGAAAACAGCATGTCCAAAGGATGTCTGCACTTCCATGCTTACTGTAATATCTGCTCACAGTAGCCAAGATCTAGACTCAGCCCACAATACCACCATCAAAGGATTAGCTAATGTCATATGTATACATACCAAAAATAGTATTAAGCCATTAGAATGGATGAAATCACATCATTTGAAACAATGTGGATGACCCTGGAGGATACTGTGTTAGGTGGGGTATACTAGGCACAAGAAGAACATATATTCTCCATCATTTCTGGAAGCTAGAAATGATATTATAGAAGTAGAAAGTGGAATGGTTACCAAAGGCTGGAGAAGATAGGGACAGGAGAGACTGGGAAGAGATTGATCAATGAGTACAAAGTTACAATTAAATAGGAGCATAAATTCTGAGGTGTGATTACAATGATGATCTATAAGCATTTCAAAATACCTAGAAAAGAGATTTCCAAATGCTTCAGTGCAGATAGATGGTAAATCTTTGGGGTGATGGACCATTACACCATTTATACATGTATATAAAGCAAAATATCATACTGTATTCTATAGGCACCTTAGCTACTCTCTTCACTGGAACAAAAATGTCTGGCACACACAACTTGAAGGAGACATGATTTATTTTGGCTCACAATGTTTTTAAAGTATATATTTTCATTACTGTATGTTTGTTATACATAATATATGCATTAATTATGGGCAATTCGCACATATGCATATTGCATCTTGAGCCTTTCTATTTACCCTTCCCCTCTCCCCTTTCCCCTGCCCCCCACCCCTCGATCCCCTCACATTTCCATACCTATTTCCCTGTTTCCTATGCTCTGTCATTTATTTTACTCTTTAAATTATTTCTAATTTGATTCTCTTATATAAAAGAAATGATGATATATTTAATCTTCTGTATCTGATTTATTTAACTTAGCATTATGGTCTCAAGGTGCATCAGTTTTTCTACAAGTAATTCAAATTTATCCTTTTCTAGTGACTGAGTGTACTCCATTGTGTATATGCACCATATTTCCTTTAATCCATTCTTTTTGATGGTTACCTTCAGTTTTAGCTACTGAGTTGTGTTGATACAAACATGGTTATGTGTGTATCTTTGTAATCTGGTGTCTTTATATCAGACAAAAACTAAAAATGGAAATGCCATTTGGCTCCCAATTTTGGAAGTTTCATTCCATGCATGGTGGCAGGTTCAAATGCAGACACCGCTTGGTGGATGGGCTTGCCATGGAGGAACGCTGCCCACCTCATGGTTCCCAGTCAGCATTGAGAGAGAAGAAAGCAACTGGGGAGGAGATACGCCCTTCCAGGACACACACACACACACACACACACACACACACCACTGCCATCAACAACAACAACCACAAGCCAGCTAGCTCTTTTGCCCAGACCTCGCCTCCTCACAGCACACCCAGATGCATTCCAAATAAGACCCACATGATCCAGTCACCTTCCAAGCATGTGAGACGTTCAAGACCAATAAACATATACAGTTATTATGTGCTGCTTTAAAAATAAAATGCAAAAAGGAAATGGATAGATGGGAAATACTATTCAAGGTTTGAAAGAAGAAATAAGGAAGAGCAGAGTCTAAGCTGTCATTTCATTAAGTCTGAGATCTAATTAGCGATCATGGCAATTGAAGTAGGGATGTCAAGAAGCTACCTTGTAGGAGGTTTTAGAGATTTTGGAGACTTCAGAGATTTTAAAGTTGCAGGCTATAAAAGGTATTCGTTGTCAACATACTTTTGGCATTTGAAATAATCAACTTGCCAAGTGCAGCAGCACATCCATACAATCTCAGCTGCTATAGAAGCTGGGGCAGGAGGCTGTCAAGTTCAAGGCCATTCTGGGAAACTTTGGAAACTTTGGGCTCACAAATAAAATAAAATGATAAAACTAATGAGCTCACCAAGGGATTGAGTTTTAAAAGAAAATGAAGAGGTGGAATCATTGCTCCCTGGAATGCCCCAAAGTAAGGAATCAAGGGTGATACAGAGATGGCACAAGAGACGGAAGTGAGCACCCAGGAAGCTGAGAACAAACCCAGAAAGAGTGGAGCTATGAAAGCCACGCCTGCAAGTATGTGCTGGATGAGGGAGGAGGAGACAATCGTGTCACTTGCATCTGAGACTGCATATAACATGAAAACAGTGAATCACAGCATTTGGCAACCTGGAGGCCACTAATAGCATTGACAGGAGCAGTTCCAGGGAAGCAGCCAGAAAGACAGCCCTCCTGGAATGAGTTCCAGAGACAACAGGGAGAAAGTGATCACAGATAGGCAGTGCACAGAGCTTTCTGAAGGAGGCTGCTTGCTGTTTTCTTTCATAATAACAAAGAAAAGAAGGTAATAATTGGGTGTGGGAAATTGAGGCAAAAGAGGCTCTTTGGGATTTTTGTTTTAAAGTGGGAGAAACAACAGCACTTGTATGTGCTGCTGGAAAACCTCCAGGAGAAAATTAAAAAGAGAAAAAGTGAGACAGAATTGCTAGAGCACTTCAGGTGTGCAATTGGATGACAACTAGTCCAAGTATGTGGGTTGGGTTTGCATTCTGCTGTAGAAAGAGCTTGACATGCTGTTTAGCATTTAATAAAGGCTCAAAAGTGACAGATATTAAGCCACCAACTGCCAACTAAAAAGGCGCGGCTAACAGGATCTTTCCATTGCAATACAGCAACGACACTAGGTAGATTAATGAGAGAAAGATGCATAGAACAGTGACGAGATGAAGGCCGCGAGAAACAACTCTGAACCACTGTGACTAGCACCTAGGACATTGGTCTGATAATGAATGAGCATCTACTGGAGAAGAGAAAAAGAACAGCTTTATTTCAGGGAGTGAGTCTGCCAGAGCTGTTATCCCCATGGTGCTCGATTCCTTGTGGGCTCATGACTTAGTTATCTTTACCCCTTATAAGCTCAGCATGATGAAAAACCCTTCCAGTATCTCACCGGCATTGCATGGCATAATAGTATTTCCATGTACTCTTCATATTTTTTAAGTCTTAAAGCAGAGACATGGTGGAGACCCAGAGAGGAAGGAGGGTGGTAAAAACGCAGCTGCCTTGCATAATTGCATAGGGTGAAGCAAGTACAGTCAAACTTGTGTCCCTGATATGGACCCAACCTTATGCCAGGTATTGAAAAACCAAGGCACTCTTACCTCTTGGCAAGTAAAAAACTTAAGGAAACCGTATTTTGTTATCGAATATTAGTATTTGTTCAGTCTTGTTAATTGTATTTCATTGAGGTATCATGGGTAAAGAATTCAACATATCATATTGTTTCATTTATTTCAATCTAAACTTGGAATTCTGTTATTCTGACAAAGAGCCCCAGGTCTAATAAAATCAAGCTTAGCAGTACAGCAAACAATTCGACATTTCATTACAGAAAACATTAGTATAAATGTGCAAACTTTCAACTTTACAATGCTGAACTCAACAACAGAACACCAAAAGCGCTGTAAGCATAGAAAGCCTTAGCTGTTGTTCACTGCAGATACATCTATTTCCATCTCACAACTTTCAACCCCGGGATGACCAGTGCTGACATTCAGAAACTAGATCACTTCACGTTTTACTTAACCCAAGTGAGTGGGTCTATGATCTAGAATTACCTTTTCCCTGCCTTTTCTTTCATGTTTCAAAATCATAAAATGTATTTTCTGAATTTTGCTTGATAATTTTAGTGAAAATATGTTAGTTTAATCTAGAAGAGAAGGCAGTCAATGAAGATTTATACGTGGGGGACCCAAAAGCTGGAAAGTGGGAATTTGGCATCTAACTGTGGATTGAAGATTTTACAAATGGCCACTAGAGAAGTTCACCCTGGAGTTAGACAGTTACCCTCAACCCACCCACTACGTGGACGTAGCATGAAAAGTATTGGGGCACAGCTCACTCATTTGTTGATATGCTGCCTACAGCTACTCCTGCAAGGTGAAAGTCAAGTAGTTGGGAGATGATGTATCTTACAAAGCCCAAAATATTTACTACCTGACTATTTGCAGACCACCTTTGTCCATCTGTAGCTTAACTAATAGCTGGTAACCTTGTAAGCAAAGTTTGTTGAGTGTAATTTTGTTTTCCATATTTAACAAATGCCAGGCAGGAGGGATTAGATTATGGGCCAACTCATCACCTAAGAATACTGACCTCCTATAAAAACAGTATGTACCGCCATTGAGAGTAAGATTATTTTTTATGTTTCCTATTGACTGCTTAAAGTCAGAATTTATAAAGTGAATTTCTGCTAGGTAACAGGGACCCACAAATTAAACAAGGTTTCTTTTTAGGTTGTCATGGGAGGAAAATGTTTCCACCTGCCTCTATCAGAGTACACATATTTGAAATGCATTCTTGTCCTTTTAAAGTTTATGCTTTTGTAACTTCTTTCCACTCTGTGATTAGTGACAGAGGATCAAAACCTCCCCACACTCTTTATCTTATCTAAATTAAGGGTTTTGGCAAATATGAGAGAATTCTTAAGAGATTGTTTTTAGATTATTGTCATTTATTTGAAATGTCAGTGTACAGCTTCTCTCCAATGCCACATGTGTATGGAGAAAAATACTGAGCTGAATAATACTCCATGTGTTGGCATTTGTCTCCATTGTTAATTTTTAAAGTCCTAATTTTTCCCTGTCCTGAGCAAAAATCAAAACATTTTAATTCCTTTAATAGAGTACTATAGTAAGTTTATAGTTACTGTGTCTCAGACAACCTATATTTAGAGAAAGAACATTTCTAATTCAATTTACACCGATGTCAAGAAACAACACGTATCTGCAGGCAAAGATAAGAAAAACATGCCAGGATATGCAGTGATCGCTCTACTTAAATAAATAAAGTTTCAGTACTAGTGATTAGGTACACAGGATTATTATATGTTTAATTGGCTAACGTGACAATTTGGAATTACTTCTAGTCACATTTAATTGGATTTGGAATCTCTAGAGAAAAGAAGTAGAGAGGCCTAGCAAAGAAACAGTCATAAAAGTAAGCTGTTTTTACAAAGGGTGTTAAGTAATGAATTAATATCCATTGTACTGTGGTTTTGAATATCGCTTCAGCATAAGTAGACTAATGCAGTGACTGTACACACTGGATACTAAAGCTAATTCAATTATACACAAACTTTTGGGAAAGGGATTGTTTGTTGATTTGAAAATTTTTGACTTAATTTTAAGAAGGCTAATTTAATGAGATGAAGAATTTGTAACTGTAGTAAAGTCTGATATACTTAAATATCTGCCTAATGGTTAGTAATATATTCTATACTAAGTTTGAAGAGATTTAAAGTCCATAAATGTCATTCTGTCAAAGTATTAAAGCTTAACACAAAACAAAGCATTCCTGCACAATCTTTAAACATTCTTACACTGTACAATAGGAGAGGCATCTAGAAGATAGATGGTTTGTCCCTCCTCTCATATAGTTTTAGGTAAGCTACAAAAAAAATTGCACCTACTTTCTATATTCTAACGTGTGCTTTAGGTTTTGCTTAATTTTAGATGAATGGAATTTATACACTACAAAATATTCTTCAGTGTTTGTGAATGCTGCCTGTTAGGGTTTTACTTGTACCCTTTAAATTCATTTGTTAAAAATCTTTTCTCATTGCTAGGAGTGCCATGATTGCTGACTACATGTTCTGGCTCGGTGGAGGACGTGAGCAGTGTGTAACCAGGCTCATCAAACTGTATTGGCAGGTAAAAATTGATGTCCCAACTAGGGAGGAGAAGCCCATCTCATTTTTAGAGCCAACATGAAGGATTGGTGCTTAAAAGACTGCTGAAAAGGTAGCTCTGGGCATATCAATCAGAAGGACACTTACCCAGCAGTAATGTATTTATAATGAAGTAGATTTTTCTGAGACTAATTTTAAGGGCAAAATTCAAGGTTGTTAACCCTTGGCCCATACTTCAGTTTTACAGCCCAATATAAATTTTAGGCATCCCAGGAACTATTTTTCCAAGCATGCTATTATGACACAGTTCTTTAAATATGGATGTTTTACTTTCACAGATTCTTATTAATCAATGATCTATAAAGGCACATTTTAGAAGTAATATCAATTAAATAATAAAATATCATGCAAATATCGAATGCACTTGTTAGGTAATTTTTACTCTTTAAAACTCCTAATGAAGAGCAAGTTTCATTCTCATTTATTATTCAAAATGGTGGCAAGAAACTATATTAAAGTTCAATTAGATGTCAAAAAGCCATAATTTCTTAGAATTATAAAAAGAACTTATAGTTTGCTGGCTCATTCTCCTCTACAGAATATGAATCTGGTTTTACCATATCTTTCTCAGACAAGTTCCCTACAATCCTATGCTAAAATGTTTAAAGTGAAGAGCTTGCTTTCCCCTATCCCCTCAAAAAAAAAATTCCAGTTTACTAAAGGCCAAACTTTTCCCCTCATTTTCAGTGGCTTTTCACTTCCTAAAAATTTCCATTCAGTGGTTCCCAGTGGAACCCCATGCACCAAATGGAAATTTATTGTCAAATGAAATTTCAAAATGTAACTACATAGTTGTCCTCTCTTGCATACTTCTCTTCTGCAGATTATGTGAGGATTTTTTGCCTTATATTTTAGGTTGATTTTATGTAACTGAATATGAACCACTTGAACCAACTAGCATTAAAGGTGCAAAACCACTAATACAAAAGTAACGAATAATCAGTACCAACCTTCTGATGCCTCCTGATTTTCCCACATTTTCACTCTTGTATCTTAACCTTTTAATAAGCAATAACATTTTATTTGCCATATAAAATTCCCAGTAATTTGTGTGATTGTATCTAAATATTTGCGGCACATTTTACTATTAAAAATAAAGCCCTCATTCTGTTTTTTGTTCATGTGTTTTTTTGTAAAAATGTTTTGCCTTCATAGAAACAATATTCTCTTTTCATAAAAATCATCAATTTTTCTGGTAATTTTGAGAGTTTTCTAAAGGACTCTGTAACATACTAACTGAAGTAATTGCTAATTAAATAATTTTAACTAAATAGTTGTAAAGACTGAATTTAAGGTATGAAAAGTAAGGAAAAATATGTGCTGTACATTTATGCAAAAAAGAATTTTAGCATTTTAGAGACTTCTTTAGAGATGCAGGAAAAGAGTTGAACCTTATGAATTAGGCTATATGCCACAAGTCCAGCATACAATAGGTCCCCAATAAATGTTTGACTTATGTTGTTCATTTAATACTGTTATGTTAAACAAATATAAATTGCTTATTTATTGCAAAACTACTATGTCTTCTACATTAAACTGGGAAAAAAATAGATCCAATATTGGTATATCATAAGACAAATTAAGAGCTTGAAGTTTTCGTAAATAAAAATGTTTTCTGTTTCCTTCCATTTTCAAAGAACATTAATATTCCTGTTGTATTTACTTCAAGCTGAGAAAATAATCTCCACTTATGAATAAATATGCTTGCAATATGAAAAAAGAAAATAAGCATTTTATCATTTTACATTAATAAATGATAAGAAAATCATACTTTTGTATTTTTTTTCTCATTTAATAAGAAGTAATAGTATAAAGGTGCTCCTATCTGGAGGGTGGGTGTGGTTCAGCAGAGCCCTAACG
This sequence comes from Tympanoctomys barrerae, assembly GCA_002564285.1. Lineage (NCBI taxonomy): Eukaryota > Metazoa > Chordata > Mammalia > Rodentia > Octodontidae > Tympanoctomys > Tympanoctomys barrerae. The sequence continues at coordinate 19,743 of NDGN011556508.1, read as the reverse complement.
CCAAGCTGTAGTGGAACACAGGGCAAGGTAATCTCTTGCATTGGCTCAAGGAGCTTGAACTGCAGAGGCAGGGCTAACTTCCACAAAGTGTTTGAGCGATCCATTCTTAAAGCTCATTTCCATATTAAAATTGAATCCAAAATTTTAGGTCCACTGAAAACTAACATAGGCCCCATACTAGCAAACCACACCAACTTTTTGCCAGTGGTGCTTCCTTCTGCTACTCTGATCTTCATTCAAATGTAGAAACCCTCCTCACCCCCAAATCTTTCTCTGTGCTAAAGAAGGGCTTGGGACATGCTACTCAGGCCATCTGTGTGCTGCTCAATCCACCCTGGCAGTTACATCCCTCAGTTTAAGAAGATTCCCAGACATCACAGGCTAAGCATTGTATGTGCACATACACTTGCAGGCCTCCACTAAGACTTAATAGACAGGCACTCTTCTCACCTACTTTGTAAGATATGAAGGAACTAGGTACAGGCAGTCTCCAAGTTAAAATGGTTTATTCATGATTCATTGGCCTTACAGCAGGGCAGAAGTATACCCGAGCAACCATTTTTATTACCAGTATAGCATTCAATAGTTATATGAAATGTTCATTATCTTATTATAAAATAATGTTTTGTGTTAGATGATTTTGTGTAACCTGAGCATATTTAATGCACACAAGGCTATCAAGTTCAGTAGGTTAGATGTATAAAGATATTTTCATCTTACAAAGGTTTATTGGGACAGAATCTCAGTAAGCATAAGATGGTCCTATAAAGTCCTTTTCAAGTACATAAAAGCCCTGCCTCACTGGTTGGTTAATCTCTTTTGAAATCTTAAACAGAAAATAGAAATTTTCAGAATGTAAAATTTTGAGTAGAGTCTACATCTACTGTCACAGATTCCTGTCTCACAAATTCCTAAATATAAAAGAACATATCTTTGCTTTGGCAAACTTAAGAACACCTTTCAATTGTATTAGGAACACTTTTCATATCATAAATCTAGCAAGTGGGAAAAGAGTATAAAGTGCTACACTATATGACAGCTCACAGTGGGATACATCACTCCAGATAAAAGCATTTGCACACCTTATTCTAGAACAGCAACACCGCTACAGAGCTAGAGATGGTGGAAAATGGCTTGTTATGGTGGCTGTACCTGAACACAGGGCCTCTTCAAACTACTACCCACTCTTTGGTTGCTAGCTGTCCTTCTAAAAGATACCTGCAGACCTCATCACGACTAGGTGCTAAATAGTGAAATGGAAAGCGCCTAGTCAGGCTGAGAATTAGACCAGAAACAGCTACCTTCTGGTATTTATAAGTTGATCCCGAAGCAATATTGTTACAAGAATTTTATCTAGTTAGGCCTATGTCAAAGCTATCTATGTCAGCAATTTGTTCCAATTTTCAGATCAATAGAAAAATAAATCTCATAAGAGGCAAGCCATTTGCCAAGTGGCCATGGGTTTTTGGCCCTGGAAAACCCCACTTCTCAATTTCCTGGCCCCTTAAATCCAGAGCCAGATTTAATAGCATTGTGAGAACAAGGGTGCTTGCCTTGTCTTCCACTAACCTTGTCCCATTAGCCACATGGCTTTCAGCCATGCGTCTAACCACAAAATTTGTCTTGTGTGCCCCTTTCTTTTATAGTTGTGGGTACCAGAATTAAGCCTGGTCTGCAATGTTTAAAAAGTGGGAAAAGAATAAAAAGGTAACAGCTAATTTTGTTTCAGAATTCCCTCAGAATGAATATGCAGAGAAATTCTGCTAAATAGGAACAAGCTGCCTGATCAGCTCATTCCCAGCTTAACTGTACTTCCTATCCCTTTCATTCATTCATTCTTTCTTTCTACCCAATCTGCCTCCTTCAAATCTTAAATCTGTAATCTCAGATCCCTCTGAAAGTTTGATTCAATTTACAAGCATCTATTGGAATAATATCCATAAGCACACACACGCACACACACACACACACACACACACACACACACACACACATCATTTACTCCACTCCATTGGAAATTAATCTCCACTTATAGAATACCAAAACAGAATTTGTAGAAAATTGTGGTTTTCTCACTATTGTGAGAAATAGTTGTGATTTTTTTTCCTGGTATTAAAAACTCAAATATCTGATAGCAAATCAATTTTAATGTTTTATTTTAATGGCATGAAGGGTGAAGTTCTTATTCACAAGATCCCTGTTAGCTCCAAAAGGGAGTCAGAACTCTGACGCCTCATAACATCTCCCATGGGCAAACATCCATCAGAAATACCACAGCTTTCTAAGTGAGTTCATACTATATCATTCTGTCTGTCTTCCAGTCAATGAAATTGTTCAGTGTCAAGGCTATGTCAATAGTTTGTTCCAATTTTAAGATGATTAACAAAAAATAACCTTCATAAGATATAAACTATTTGCTAAGTATCTGGAATTTTGTTCCTGTAAGTCTCAAGATTTTTTGTTCTCACTTCCAGGACTAGGAAATTCCTATTGTTATTTGCCTACAGCTACTGGGTTAAAGTAGCTGCTTAGCCTAAAAATGCTCATCATTTTTCAGCACCACCTATAACGAAGACTTCAATATTTGCAATGAAAGAACTTGACTTACTTATGAAATTAGCCTTTATAATGTTGGACCTCTCATGAATTTCTCAGTAACCAAATGTTCTGAGAAGTTTTTTTTTCTTCTTTAAAACTTAAAACTTATTTAGGAAATAACCAAACTAAAGCACATTTAAGCCTCTTTTCCAGGTGCTACAAAATTCCCTGATAGGAAAGAAGTTCATGATGTGCTCTTACATCTGGACAAAGAGCACTGAAAAGGCACAGCTTCAAGCTTCTGGCTCTGGGGAAGCTGAAGAATTTCACGGCAAGAGGAAGATCTCTTTGGGGATCTTTGGAAGAGCTGTTGACACTAACACTTGCCCATGTAGAGAGCCTGACATGTGGAGCCTCTTTCTTTCTGTGAAGCATCAAGGGCTGAGGAAGTGCCAGCTTCACAAGTCCTCCATCTGTGCAGAGAGCACCAAGATTTCCCATCCAACTCAAGTTGTACTTGGCATTGAAATCCTCTCCATCTCAAAACTATGAATGGCCTTGATGGTTTCCAAAGGCAGCTCACCAAAAAGAACAATAAAAGTGGTATAATTGGTCTAGTCTCAGGATGAACTCAAGAGCTAGCTGCACTAGGAGATGAAAGATTTTCCCCACACACACATTCAAAGAAGCTAGTACACAGTCTACAGGTATCTCAAGCCCTTCTATAGACTATAGGCTGTGCGCTAACACCCCTACATATTTCTTTCTCTTTATATGATCCTTGCTGTTGTGAAAATCCTTTTCTTCTTCATATCAGATCCTGTGAGAGATATTTGCTACTTCCAATCCTCAGACAGAGACAGAGACAGAGACAGAGACAGAGACAGAGACAGAGACAGACAGAGACAGAGTGAAAGGAAGCATAGAAGGAAGGAAAGAAGGAAGGAAGGAAGAAAGGAAGGAAGGAAGGAAGGAAGGAAGGAAGGAA
>NDGN011556508.1:0-16167 GCA_002564285.1 Tympanoctomys barrerae | reverse complement strand
AAGGAAGGAAGGAAGGAAGGAAGGAAGGAAGGAAGGAAGGAAGGAAGGAAGGAAGGAAATGAGAGAGAGAGAAAGAAAGAAGAAAGAAATAAAGAGAGAGAGAAAAGAACACAGAAACAACTCCAAAATGTTACTGCCATATAGTGTCCCCATAAGCTGCATGGTAGTCACCCAAGTTTGAAACCTTTCCAAGTCGGTGTATCCAGACTCCTTTTAAGTCAATGAATAATTTTCTTCTTTACTCTGAAATTGTGTTTGCCACTTATACTCATTTACCAAGCATTTATTAACTATGTATAAGGCACTACATTTTATGTTGAGGTTACAGTATTATACAAAATAAGCTCACTGTATCTTCATATACAGTATCCTTTCTCATTCACAGTTTCACTTCCTTCAGTTTTAGTTGTCTCCTTCAACAGTGATCTGAAAATACCACATGGAAAATTCCAGAAATAAATTATTCATAAGTTTTAAACTGCATGCCTTCTTAGTATCATGATGAAATATCCACCACCCCACTCTACTCCACATGAATAATCCCCTTGCAATGGCTGATTCATTGCGTCAACTTGAGTGGTTTAGAAGCTGAACTAGGTAATTCAGCAGTGCTAATTCCTCTAGTATAAAGGACCCACCTTAGGGCAGGTAGCCTGCACACTTTATAAGGAAGGAAAAGAAACATGCTATCTTCCTCCACCACCATGAATGGTTGCCCCTCTGCCATGCCATCCTGCCTTGGAGTCAGCTGACTAAGGACTGAAACATCTACAAACTGTGAACTAAATAAACCTTTCCTCTCTTAATTTTGAGGGCAGGCATCTTCTCCCAGCAAAGAGAAAAGTAGCTAAGACCCCTCTTTTCCAATGTATCTGCACTGTATATGCTACCTACCTATTAGTCACTTCACATTCTCAGGTTTCTTAGCAACTGCAATAGCACCTCAGGGCTTGTGTTCAAGTGACATTTAATGGCCCCAAAGCATAAAAATAGTGATTCTTGCAATTCTGAATGACAGACAAAAGTTATAGACGGCTCCTTTAAGTGAAAAGGTAAAACACACAACAGGATATTGAGAGAGAGAGAAAGAGAGAGAGAGAGAAGCCACATTCATTAAATCTTTATGGTATTGTTATAATTTTTCGTTTAGTGTTTGACCTTTATTAAGAAGTGAGGTAAGGGGGGGGTCACCCCGCACTCTGGTAGTGACCCACCACTCATTCACAAGTTAAGGCTCCAAGCAGCAAGAGAGAGGCTAGTGCCTGCAACCCCAATATGCCCAGCTCACTGGGTCACCTGGTGGCCTGGCTGAGGCTAGTATTGGACTGCTGGTAGCTCTTCCCTGCTTCTGCGGGCAGTCCACAGAGCTGGGGACCTGCAGGCGTGTCTTCATATGGAAGTTTCCACACCAGACCGTGAAGGCCAGCAGCAGCGGCTGAACGAACGTGGCCTTGAGTGTGTGCAGCAGCTGCTTCGTGCGGGCTTTGTAGAAAGACAGGAGGCCTTGGAGGATGTCGCAGTGCATACCCAGGCAGTCGGGCGTGGGGGCGTCCAGCACCTTGACCTTGTTGGTCTGCCTGGCTGTGAAGCTGACCTGCAGACGGTTGTGCATGTGCAGGCACCAGGAAGAAGCCGTCTTCTCCATCGGCTAGAAGCAGCCCAGGTTGCGGTAGGCCACGCCCACACCGAATGTCTTGCTGTCAGATTCGCAGTGCACTTCCCATCAATAGTGGTCCCCACCATCAATCAGCGTGTCCCCCAGCACTGTGTAGGACTCAGCTGTGAACCAGTCCCATCCCCCACATCTGAAGGGATCCTCTTGGGAGATGGGTACTTTGGCTGGGGAGCTGAGAGGAGACTGGGCCCGCAGGCCCCACTGGCTCTGGAACCCCCAAGCCCCCCTGACTGCTGTCAGTAGCCAATGGCGTCCTTCCTCCGCCCGCCGCTGCACCCCTGATCAGTGCTCCATCACTCGGTATTGTTATAACTTTTATTATTGTTACTATAAGTCTCTTTTGTTCCTTAATTAATAAAGCTTTTTGGTTTTCAGTCTTATTTCTTTATTTATGTATTTGGTACAGCATCTCACTACACAGCTCAAGCTCATAGTGATTCTCCTGTCTCAGCCTCCCCAGCACTGGGATTACAGGCGTGCACTACCACCCTCAGTTTCAGTGGCCAGCACTGAGCACCAGGGGTTCTGGAGCCGACTCAGCATGTGGTACCAGGGATCAAAGCCGGGTCCTTGTGCTTCCAGGCCGGTGCTTAGATGGCTAAGCACCATCCCCAACCCTAAACAAACCTTAATCATAGAGATAAAGACCATTCTACAGATGGCCAGGTACTGCTGCCAGTTTCAGGAATGCGCTGACGGTCTTGTGAGTAAGAGGCCTAATGTATTCTACCACAAAATGTTTACTAGGAAGAACTATTGGACTGTAATGGAGTTAAATTATCTACTACTTTTTGTTAACCTTTCTTCCACAGTACTATCAAAACACATCACAGAAAAAAACTCAAAAATTAATTTTTTAAACCTGTTAACCGTATTAAGTATTGCTTTGATACAAAATTCAAGCCAATCATGTCTGGCATGAAAATATCTGGCCAGCATTGTTTTATAGTTAAGCTCAATGATCCTGCAAAGAAATGTTAATTACCCTGATGAGCTCATTGTACACTGTATGCATGTATCAAATTACCACACTGCCCTTATACCCAACAAATATGTACAATTATTATGTGTTGATTAAAATTTGTGTGCATCTATATATGCAAGGGATGATTTAAAAATACAGCAATTGTTTAAATTCTAAAATTCTTTCCAATAAAAAACACATTGTCATTAATCCTCCTCAAAAATGCTCCCCCTAACTTCAACCACACTCATGCTTCTCGAAGCTTTGCTTCATGAGTGTCTTTACGGGATCTAATCCAAGTGACAGTGAATGGTGCTGCAAAAGCAGTCCTGCAGAAGGGCAGGCTTGTGAAATGTCCTGTGTTCTCATCCACCTGGCACCGTGTGACTTGCGGCCCTCCCCTCGAGGTGAAATGACTATGAAAGATGAACGTGTTGAATCAGTTCGGGACACCTAACAGAGCAATTGGAGAACATGTCAGAAGGTGGTAAGACCAGTGAGTATGTTTGAAATGAGTGTTTTGGGAGGGACTAGCAGTAACTTTTCTGAAATATTTTTAATTTAAACTCACACCATTATTTTCCTATCATGCTTGATATGCATATGTATAAAATATAAAAATACTATGCATATATACATATACATACTGTACATATATATACACATACATATATTCATGAAGAAGACCTGGTAAATTGTAGACCAAGCAGGTCATAGTAGTTAGCCTTGAAAAGCAAATATAAATATCTGATAACTTCACACTGTCTCTAAAATTAAAACTAATAAAAAAAGGGAAAAAGAAATTGAATGATTATGAATTCAGTGGATGGCTGTGTGTGTGTGTGTGTGTGCCTGGGTCGTAAGTCCACAGATGTAGACAAGTTTGTGCATCTCAGCTAAGATTGGGATTTGCTTGAACATTTGGAGAATATTATAGGTTTCCCAGAAACTTCAGGCTCAAGATTCTGTGCTCTGTGCCATGCCAAGGTTTTGAATATTAGTTTCTTCTTTTCAACATGACAGTCATCCCAGCAGCTGGCTGATCGATGTCTCCGCGTTGAACAGAGATTGATGCAGAATGACACTGAGCACATGCTGAGTATTTAGGCTAAGAATGAAGACTAATGTTTTCTCTCCTATTCTTTCTAGTTGTTTTTCTAATACTGCAAAGTCATCCTGATATTAGTCATTTTCTGGTGAAATTTATATCTCAACCTTGGAATAAAAAAATAGTCTCTTCAACATGAAATTACAGGCAAAGTAAGGTCAAAAGGCCAAAAACATTTCTTATTATTTTTCACAAAACACCTACATTTTTCTGAAGAAGAAAAATGTGTTTTCTCTAAAGATTGGCTTCTGTGTGAAAAAGTTTGCCGGAGAAAATAACAAAATAGAAATATCGTAGGAGCATTTCTCTTAGTAGCCAATATGTATATTCCATTTACTTATTTATTTATTTAGCCCTGTCAGATGGAAAGTTTGTAAAATATTTGGACAAGAAATGTCGGAAAGCAGCACAAGCCCTACAGAGTTTAGGTTACGTATAATTGGAGAAACATGAAAGCACTTACCAGAAAGTACTTCTCCAATCAATTGCCATGTACCAAGTTTAAATTCCCACTATTTGTCACTGAGCTTCTGGTCAGGCTCAGTTCCTATGCAAAATAAGTTTTATCTCGAAATGTTTGACTGTGACCTCTGAATATGATTGTGAAAATCCATTTGTTTGGGATTTCTTAGCTTCCTTTGAAAAGCAAAATCAGCATCCCAAAGTAAAAGAAGAAGTAGGTTCTTCTAAGGAAAGCTGACACAATGACCAAGATGGCAATAGGCCAAAGAGAAGGACCCCTGGAGGGCAATGGATATCTGATTAATTTTATTTTCAGAACCAGGGTTTGAACTCAGGCCCTTGCACTTGCCAGGGAAGTACTTATTCCACTGAGCCATCTCCCTCCCCACCCCACCCCCGCCAATTTTTGCAACAAAGGAAGCAAAAGGAAACCGATGGCATTAGGCAGTAGTAAAAGATCCGGCCTGAGATTTAGATGAAACTCTAGTTCCAATGGTGCGACCTCATCCTGGATAAGTCCCTTCCTGTGTGTGTGAATGAGCTACTACTACAATGATGCTGCATGGCAATCCATCCTGAAGCTCAGTGGCTTCTGGTTGTAAGCAATTTGGCCTAGGTTCAGGTGATGGAAGCCAGCCCTGGCTAGGCTTGGCTCCAAGCTGCAGAGAGGGCCAAGTCTTCCACATGTAGTTCCTCCCCCTTCTAGCAAAGGTTACCTGCTATATTTTTCTTATAGTGAATGACAGGGTGAAAAGAAAGCAAGCTTTACAATTTAACCCTATTTTAAACCTCCGCTCATATTGTGCTTACTAATGTCACAGCGGCCGTAGCAAACCACACAATGAAGCCCAAGGGCGAAGCTTTCCCCCAACAAAGGTGTGAGAGAAGGAGGGATATGATATTGCTACAGGGAGAGAAAAAAATGAAGACCAACAACCCAGTATGCCACTAGCACCCTGAGCCTCCAGTTCTGCTTTCCTATAGTGAAAACTTTGCCTCAGTTGGTAGTACTTAAACTCTGGTCTCATGTCATTTGGGGAAACATGTCAAATATTAGATCCCCAGAGTGGGGTGGGATCCTGAACACTGCATTATTCCCTATTGCTCCCCCTCTCAGTGAGTGATTCTAATGCACAATACCTGGACTAGATATCTTGAAGGCCATTTCCAATTTTTCAAAGTAATGACCAACTTACCCTACCATACAGTTTGTCTGGAGCTGCCCTCAGTGCTAAAAGAGAGCATCAGGTGCCCTGCATATGCGATGCCACCTACCTGACAATGAAATTAATGTATCCACCAGAGTGAAATCCTCCCTTCCCTGTCTTGAAATGTGAATAACTTGCAGTAAGTTAGGCTCCTCTGCTTCCCACTGTGAAAAATTCCCAGCCACTGCACCCTATCACCTTGTGATGTCAGGTTTCCCTGCCCACCTCCTGGCTCCAAAGCAAATCCTTTAGCTGTTTCAGTATCCTTCCCTGCATTCAGTGTCACCCCAAGATGACATGGGCTTTGTGATATTTTTAAGACACTTGCCTGCAAAGAGATTTGTCTATTAATATAAGCAATATTAAAATTCCCATTTTATGAAGTCCCCTGCTTTTCAATTAGAAGACAGGTTAAAAAGAAAATCCTAATTGAAAAGAGAGGTAAAAGAGAGCTTTCCTTCCTGGGTCTTGGTAAAAGATAAATGTGGAAATGAATTTCTCATCTAATTATTCATTCCTGTTTATATATTCTTTAATGATATGTTTCCATGGTTACCAGCGTTGTTAAATGCTGCCTGTGTTTCGTTTTGCTTTGATGCTATTTGAGGTAGCATGCCAGTAGGAGAGGTTCACTTTTAAATGAAAGATGTAATTGAAGCATATATTTGATCCAAGGTTGAGTGTTCCTAGGAGGGAGATAGTGACCGTGACATTGTTGCAGGTTGTGTAATTTTGTGTAGCACTTCTCCTGATGTTCTGTGAGCGGGTCCTAGGCATTAGGGGATGAAGAAGGGAAATAAGAAGTAGGAGGGAGAAAAAAGGAAAGGGGGCCCTTAAGCACGTATAAATTCACATTTGCACTTCAGTACCACAATATATATTTGATTTAGCCCAACTGTCAAAGAGGGGAAGCTGCTTTCTATGCTCCCTCCCCCTACCCTTTTCAACCTCACTCGTGCATAACAAGACCCATCTTCCAAAATTAAGTCGAATATCCGATTAGTTTACCTCAGTGTGAAGTTCAGCAAGGGTGCCGCCTCTGCAGAGGCTGTTTCCCTTTGAACCCCTAATTCTCACTGCACAGTGAGTGGCAGGACCTCACTAAGCTAGGTCCTGCATCCATGCCAAGCAAGCATTTGCCAGGTCCTCTGGATGCGCCCTGCAGGGGGCAGCATAGATCACTCCACCTGTACATCAGCCTTCCAGCAAGTTCAAACTCCTTAGAAAACAGAGCTATCCCACAAAGCAAGGAGATTAATCCTCAGCCATTCCTGAAAGATATTTACTTTGCGCTCTTCTTTTAAAAATATCTTTTTTAAATGATACTGGTTCGGTTTTCCATTAGTATCAGTAAGTGATACAGATACCCAATGCATAAATGCAATCAGCTATTTTTTCTTTCTTTCCTTTTTTTCTGTCCTTAGAAAAGCTTTTTTTGGTTCCTGACAATTTTTAAGGGAATAAAAAAAGTCACCCTTAAATTTCTTTTCATTTTCTCTCATTTGAAAATGATATGCATTTTAGAGACTTAAGACAATTTGGGCTTTCTTTTTCTTGAACAAATTTAAGTCCAGCAACTTGATTCACAAGATTCTTGTGGCTCTTCTAGTAGGTTGTCATAAAGTTATTTTGTTTACATAAAGATTTTGCCTTCCAGTTTAAATTTATGAACATGTTCTTGTCTTTGTTTTTGTTTGCCTCTGAAAATCGGAAATTGTTATGAGCATAACCAAATTTGGTGGGTTTATGGTTATGTTTTATATTTTCCATAGATTTTTATGGGTTATTGATTTACAAGCTTGCAGAGAAATTGAGGTCACTTTTCTTAGCTGCTGGAAATGTAGAATAACTACTCCATGAAATCATGAAAATTTTTAAGCTGTGTTCACCCAGGTATAAGATAATTTGTAAAACTAAAAGCTTGTAATGTTCTTGTATAAGTTCAGCCATCCTTTCAGCAGTATTGAACACCAATTAAAAATGAATTTTCCTCTTTTCCTTGAATTTAAATACAATCATTTTCTTCACCATTTTTAAGGCTATGTAGTCTACCTGTACCTAGACTGAATAATTTTCTTTCTCATGATAACTTCCTCTCTTCCAAATAATGATATCCTAGAATTCAAATGTCAGCCTTCAACATGTGCCACCATTTAGGCTTTTTTCAGGACCTTAAAGTAGACATCAAGGTCATCTACTCTGATTCAAGCAATCCTAGGTGACACTATGTGTAACAGACCTTAAACTAAGAGTCAACAATCTATGAGGGACAATAAATGCTGAAAAGCCCTGGATGAGTTATTTTAACCCCAAACCTAAAAATATAGGAAACACCATAAGTTGTGTTCAGGTCTTCATTTCATTCACCTTTTATTCTTCATCAAGTGGTGGTCAGCCTGCTATAGCATTCATAATCTGAGGCAAATCAGATATAACCAGGGACCAGATATAGAAAAATCTGATCACTATACTGGCATGTTTCTTGAATGTAGCACTTTACTTCATTTTATCTAATAACACTGAAGTCATGGTTTGTTTTTGTTTTTACAAAACATATAGAAACATATGTGAAATGTATATACATATATGCAAATACGTATTTTTGACAAATCAAATGCATTGCTTTCAGATTCAATTACCCCCTCTGAAACATCTTGCTGGTGACATGATGAAAAGCCTTATACATATAGTTTGCCTGCCCCAAACAACTTCTTACAAAGGGTCAACTTTTAAAATACAAAGTCCTCAGGGAGGAAGAGGTAAACTATAGGATTAAAAGTGTCTGGTTAGAAATTGTGAATGATTTGGAGCACACCAAAGACAAAAGGAATGGTAGATGCATGGTAGAACCCCCCTCACTGAATTCCAAGTAGAATGTCACCACTCCTTGATCTAGATGCCACCACATGTGCTGTTCCATGGGAGGCAACTCCCAAGATGCACCATTCCCTTGTTGGATGGTCCCCTTACCAAGTATTCACCATCTGTCCTCTAGCACTCTGTGCAAGAACTCTTCATACATAGAACCTTATCATGGTGTTTGACAAGACATTTATGAATCTCTGTGGCCCCATGGCTCAGGGGATGGGTCCCTACTTGAGACTTTTTTAAAGACTTAGCATCCCAGCTCATGAAATAGTTGTATGTTATGGAATAACATGTCATAAAGACTGAGTTTCCTCTCATCTGTAAAATGGGTTAATGCCTGCTTTTCATGTTATTTTAATAAATTAAAATGACAATTTACCTATAGCACTCAACCAAAGCACCATTCAATTAATAATGACTTTAGTAGATTTACCCATAAGCCAAATGGAGCCCACATAGGCAAAGCCCAAGAGCACACTACTATCTAATAACAGAAAGTCCATGAACCTAGTCTTGTCCTCAGGTTAAACATCTTCATATCCCTTCAACTGCTCCAGTACACATCTCTTGAGGGGTAGTCCTGGCTTTTCCACTGCACGTTAGCTCCCATAGTACAGCAAGAGTTAAAACAGGTGCTAGGTAGAAAAGGCAGATTAGGATTGGGAACCAGGTCACCTTACCCTGCTGTTACTTGGCTATGTGCACTGCTGTATCTTTATCTTGAAACCAACAGTCAAGAAATGTATCTTTTAAAAGACAAAAGTGAGGACAGAAATCTCTAACTTCATAGGATTAAATGAAGTGTAGACATAAAATATGCAATAAAAAGGGTCCCAAAGTGTTGACATTTATCACTAAACACAGAGGCTCAAACTCGTGAGTAATACCCAATTGTCCTTATGAAACAATTGCAGGTAAGGTGGCTATTAATCCCTGTGATACCATTCAGTGACTCATTTTAAGTTATCAAGAACAATAATTCTGTGGCGTCCAAAGAGTCTGGAGGTTGCTGAAACTACATTTGTGAGTTTCTATCAGCTGGTATTTCTCTAATGCGCAAGTTGAAAATTATGCAGGGTCTTTAGTACAAGAATATAATTTAAATTATATTTATAAATTATATGTATTCTTCCACAGAATGAGCTAAATGAACCTAAGAATATTAGAACTCAAGCTCCCCTACCATGAGGCCTTTCATTTAATTTTTGTGAGTTTTTCTCTTTGAGATGAGCATGCAAGCTGGTAGCATATCCAACAGACTACTCTCCACAAGAATATAACGCAAGCATGTACTGACAAAAAGTAAAAACCAGAAAAAATAAAACTAGTCTTACTTGTAACCAGCCAGGTGTAAATACGGATATTCTATTTCTCATCAGGGTTGTTTTGCAGAGAATCTTGATCTGCTTATATTTTAATGAGGTTCCTGTTAATGTTAGAGTGAATTTCTAATTGTCTTTGGAGATAGCAATAAGATATAATAGATAAAGAAAATAAGAAATTAATGTTGGATCTGCTTCTCCCAAGAATTTACAATCTAACAGAAGAATGAAAACTTGTTCGGAGTAAGAGAAAACATTGGCTTAAGAAACTTAACCTCACCTCTTGCTTCTCTCTCTAACTTTGTGACCTCAGGCGAACCCCCAGAACTCCCAAAGCCTCGCTTTCCTTAATTATAAAGTCTAGCGGTTAAGCAGTGCTATCTTAGATACCTTCCGTCTCTTCAGTTTCGGGTTGAAAGAACATAGAATAAAATTTTGCTACTAAATATAAATGATTAAAAATATAATGCTGGGTAAATTTTAGGTTTTAATTGAAATATCATTTATATAAAATCTCTAATCCTAATCCTAACCAGACTCCATTGCTAGATACTTACACATACAAATTTGGATGTGGATTTATGCACGTATACATATTTTAAAAGTCTATTGCACACACACTGCAAAATTAAAATAAATCAAAATGCTTTAGAATTTAAAATATTTATTAAGACTATTTTTAAATAAGAAAAAATGCAACGTAAACAATTTTAAAAGCTACATACAAATCTGTTTGCCTTGGTACAAATAACCTGGTCATATAATCTTTAGTGATTTCCAGACAAAACAAATAAAGCTTAAATACTTTCCTTAAAATTCATGAAGATATGTATGAATTTCACATCACCAAGCTGACAGGCCTACTGGCAAAGCTACAAATACTCCCTTACGTTACAAAACTATAAACTTAGAAATGTCTCATAAATGATGTCCCATAAAGACAAACTAATATTTCAGAGTTAAAATGCAACCATGGGGGCGGGGACAGACAACCCATTATTACATTATCAGAAAAATATTGCTTCTGGCAACTACATGAGTGATTACAGTGAACAGAAAATCTCATAGTAAGAGGTTTAGGTCACTAACAGTAATTCTCAGCTAAGATATTTAGAAAAATCTGCTATAAAGTCTCAAGAAACAGATCTTCTGAATTAAACCGATATTTGTTTAGAGGGATTACATTTGAAAAATATTGCTTAACAAATTTTATCCTCCCATCCTCTACTAAATTATAGGCACCTTTCAATGTTATATCATTATTAATATAATTGCAAAGGGTTACACTAGTCACTAAATACTAAAGGTATCCATCTCAATCAGTTATAGTTTCAAGTAAATTTTCTTTGAACTTAATAATTCACACTGAAAATAAAATAACACAATCATAAATAATATTGAATCACTGGCATCTACTTATCTGAATGGATTTTATGATGATTAAAGGAAATGGCACAAATAAAAGCATTTATCACAATGCTTTTTTCTTTGCTTTTCTAGAATATGCAAGGCTTGGTAGAGAGAAATGGATTATGGGAAAGATTCACATTTCTATTTATTATTATTTATATATTAGGATAGACTGAAAGATGCAACATAGCTCCAAAATTTTGGTAATTTAAAAGAATAGAATTTGATTTCTCACTCACACTGGAGTTCAATGTAGTAGGTGTCTCTGATTGGCTCTGCTACTGTTAGGTCTTGCACCTAGAGGTCCTCCAAAGCTTCATGTACTCGTAAGGAGGCTGTGGGGAGGTGGCTGGATGATGGGAGCTTATAGCTGACTTACTGTTAAGTCAGGAAAGGTGGGTCACTGGGGACGTGGCCCGGATCAACCTCTTCCCTACTCTTCGTTTGATCTCTCTAGCTCTCTCACTTTCTGCTGCCATGGCATGAACTATTCCTCCTGCACCATGACCCTATGCCCTGCTGCCCTGCCTTGGGGCCTTCCAGCTATGGACTGAAGCCTCTACAAACTTATTTGGGCCAAATAAACCCTTCCTCCTTTGAAGGGGTGCTGGTGCTGTGTCTCAATGATGAGGAGGTGACGTAAGACCCCTGTTCTCCTGCAGTCAGCAGCTTGGAGCCCTCAAAGCTTCCATCAGGTAGTTTCCCCCACACCCTGGAAGAGCTCTTTCTTCAACCAGCTGGTGGGGAAAGAAAATAGATCATGCTAAGTAGGGTTTCTAGTGGAGACAAAGAAAAAGTCCATGCCACTCATGCCCATAGTCCAGCAATAGAGGTCAGCAACAAGCAAAAGAATCTGGAAAATCCCTGTCAAGAATCTAGAATATAAAATTACAATTTTCAAAACAGCAAGTGAAGTATGAGAGACTAATATGAAATGCTATAAGACTTAAAACTGGATATCTTCCTAAGGTTCCTTGTGTTTCCCCAAATTTTAGCAAAATAGGCTCTAAAATTCCTAAGTTTCCTTCCACAACTACTCTTCCAGGTAAATCAGTTGACTGTAGTTGTGGCCAACCTTTAGTAGTGAAAGCAATGAAGAAAAATACTGATAACATTCTATAGTAATTTAATTACTTTTTCAAATTAGAAATTGCAGGATTTACATTTATTGAGCCCCTATCACAGGGAACATTTTTTAAAAGTTACACTTTCTCCAAACTTCCAGCCAAAGAATAGTCAAAATGACATAATGCCACCATCCTGAAAATATTTGAAGTTTAGAGTTTCTTCCAGTTTTATTCTTCATTTGAAAACTTTAAAACTTACCAGGAAGAACCCCAACCCTCCTGGCTTCAAATAGGGAGCTGGAACCTCTCCTTCTTGCTTGATGGTCATCTGTTCCTTCCAGTATTACTGATGTTTTTAACTCTTGGGGATGATATTCTCCTTCATCTCCTGCAGTCTCTCTTCTTGTACAGTTATCCTGGGCAGGTTGATTTCTAAGGTAGGGAGCAGCTCTCTTTACTTAGTTACCATACAAAGAGAAATTATTGTTATTGTTGGTAGAGAAACCCAGATATTGACATACACTCTTGCCTTATGCAACTGTAACATAAGCTTTAAAACTTGATTGATAGGGGCCAGCAAGATAACTCAGTGGTCTAAAGTGCCTGCTTAGGCAAGCTTAGGCAGGTGCAGGGAACCGAGTTTCAATCTCAGGCACAACATGCTGTGCCAGCCCCACCCTCAGGGTAAGCTAAGTTGGCCAAAAAAAAAAAAAAAAAAAAAAACTTGATTGATATAAGGCTAATAATAGGTAGTCATTAGGACCACAAATCTAAGCACCTAGTTTCAAAACTTTTATATGAGCACCAGTAGAGGAAACATATTTAAAAGCCAGGTATGTTTAACCAGAGGGTACACACATATACCCTTGTTTTCCCTACACAGGAGCAATGATTAGTGACAGCAGCAAATCTCATACATTAGCCAGGTGATTCAGTTGCAGAACGTTTACTTCAAATCAAAAAGTAACTTTGAAATGCTATCTCCGTATTCCTTTTTACAAGCATCAATTCCTCATTGGTCTCTTACTTTATTTTCAAAATCTGGGAGAGTATCATCATAAAAAGTAAGTTAAAATATAAACTTTATATTTCAATGTCTATAATTTCAAAATGTCATTTTAAAAAAATCTATAATATAATTTTCAGTTTTCACATATTAGACACGCTCCTCAAAAGAAAATGTACAGAAGACCAATGGGAAAAACCTTCATCATCATTAGTCATTATAGAAATGTGAATCAAAACCATCATGAGTACCACCTCCCCCCAGGAAGAACGGCTGTTCTCAGAAAGATAAAGGATAAGAACTGCCAGCAACTGATGTGGAGAAAAGAGAACCCTCACACACTATTTGTAGGGATGTAAATTAAGATAACCATTTTGGCAAAGAGTATAGAGATTCATTAAAAATTAAAAACAGAACTACCATGTGACCCATGAACCACACCACTGAGGATATTGCCAAAGGAAAGGAAATCAGTATGTTGAAGAGACAACTGCACATCTATTGAATTAGTCAATTTTTAGTGGCTGGGGCAAAAGTATCTGATGCAACCTAAAAGGAAAAGCTTTTGTCCATGGTCAACTGGTGGAAAAGCATAGCAAGTCAAAGCTGCCTAACTTCTGGCATCCCAGAAGCAGAAAGGAAAGGAAAACCAGAGAAGAAGAGAAGAGGGAACCCACACTGTCCCCAGAGCTAGACCCCTGTAACGTGTGCTTCACTGATTTCCTAAGCATCCCACAAACCAGTCAAGTCTACAATCAAGATTAATCCTCACATCCATTTTCATCACAGCACTATGAGCAATACCCTAACGATGGAAGCAATGGAGGCACCCATCAGTTACGGATGGGTAAGTATGGCGAACATGCCCCACGGTGTACTACTCAGGCCTTAGTTACAAAATGAAATATTGTCCTTTATGAAAACATGGATGAAACTGGAGATTATTATGTTAAGTAGAAGACAAGGGATACATGACCCCGCTCACACGTGAAATATAAAAACTTTAGCTTATGGAAACTGAGAAGAGTGATGATTACCAGAAACTGAAGTGAATGGCAAAGAAGCTTGCAGATAGGGAAAGGTGGACCAGTGAAGACTAAGCTGCAGTAGAAAAAAGTAAAAAACTCCAGCGTGTGGTCAGATATTTGTCCTGAACATTCTAAAAAGCTGGAAGAAAGAATATCAAATGGCTTTACTAGAAAGCACTGAGGAAGGTTTGAGGCAACACGTAACTTTAAACTGCAGAAGCATCACACGGTACTCCATTAATTATGAACACTTCTGTTTTTATGCACCCGTTTAAAATAAATGTAAATTACCAAATTACTGTCATCACAAAGTAAAAAAATCTGGGTTTTTTGTCTGAAGACCAAAATAGTCAAAAATATCTTGTATTTCAATAAAGTGCAGCGACTATAGTTTTTCCTAGATTGCTTCATTAGTGAGCTATTCAGTCGTGTATCAACAATGCCGGAAAAGATATAGCAATGTTCTGTTCCTTTATAAGAGCAATGTGAGACAGGTTCAAAGACTCAACACTATATCTAGAAAAAAAACAAAAAAAGACTTGAAAACATTGATTGTTTTTCCAGGTCCTGTACAAGGGTACTCTGTAATCTTTTCTTTTATGTGTTGCGATCCTTCTTGGGACTATAATAATTGCCTTTGAGAATCATCTCCATGGAGAATTAGATTTTTATTCATGCATTACGCGTGCACACTATTCATCCACTTCCTTATACATCTTCAGCGTGGAGAGAAGAAACCTCAAAAGAACCATCACTGCTGGTTCTTTGGGTAAAGGGGGAGCCAGCTGTCCAGCACATCTTTTCCTGAGCAGCGCCCCACGAAGGCCTCAATGTACTGCCTGAGCACTGTGCCAAGAAAGAGTAGAGCACTTTCCATGAGCTGATCAAGCTGCCATGTGAAAACCACACTTCTTCCACTTACAAAAGTGTGATGCAGGCTCTCGGGCATGAGCCTTGCCATGCCTGCTGTGAGATAGCTTAGCGAAGCTACCCTACCTGCAGGCACATCAGCTGCCAGCAATTGGAAAAGAAATGGGATGGAGAGAGTGCTTTCTCCCAGCCTGGCCTGACAAGGATACTGTTGATGTCTTTCTGGAAGCAAACTGGAGAACTAAATACCACCATTAAACTTTTCATTTAGAATTTAAGACCAAAGGCTCTCCACCACCAAGAGATTCAGAGAGACCAACAGAAAAGCTGCTTAGACCTTAGAAACTGTTACAGTCTCCATGAGGTCTCCTCCCCTCAAAATGTGTACCCTGAAGCACCTCAGAATAAGACCGTATTTGGGGAAAGGGGGCTTTACAAAAGCAAGCAAGTTAAAATGAGGTCTTTATGGTGGGCTCTAACCCAGTACAACTGGTGTCTTTAGAAGAAGAGTTAGGACATACAAACACACGGATGAAAGACCACATGAAAACACAGGGAGAAGACAGGAGTTCACCTGCTGGGGACAAGTAGCAGAAGAAACCAAGGCTGCAGACAATGATGATCTTGGACTTTTACCTCCAAGACTGTGAGAAAGCAAATTTGTGTTGCATACGCCACCATGTGTGGTACTCTTTATGGAAGCCCTAACAAGTGAATACAAGAACCCACAGCCCAAAGAGAGAGTAAAGTCAGATCTTGACCTTAAAACCAAGGTTGGGGCCAGCTTTCCGCTTCAGCACACCCCTCCTCTGGCTCACACACTTGCCATGCCCGAACTGGTTCCAGCAGTGAACATATGTAAGCACCACACTAGAGGAGTTATTTCTTCTACTCTATATAAAGGATGTTTATTTTTGGTGAAGGACTGGTACCTGGTGCTTAAACGCCATGTGTGGCTTTTAATCTTCATCTCTGGATTCCAGATTCACTGTCCCCATTGTTCTTGCTAGCTGTCCACAGTTGGCATCACCATCTGCAGTCAGATCCCGCTACTGACTCACAGCCTGTTGCTAACTCTATCTGAGTGTTGGCTCTACATTTGGTCTCACAACTCTATTCTTTTTTAAATTAATTTTATTGAGAAACAAATAGCAATGAGACAGTTTCAAAACAGGTTAG
>NDGN011556507.1:0-15414 GCA_002564285.1 Tympanoctomys barrerae | reverse complement strand
AAAAAAAAAAAAAAAAAAGAAAAGAAATAGAATTTTTTTTAAGATGAAAAGAAATTTATAAACTAAGACGGTAATAAAAGTAAGCCTAACAAAGACCAAACACATGAAAAGAACATTGAAATACTTGCTTAATTCATTTTATTCCTAGCACAAAACAAGTATAATACACATCTTTTTCTGATCCCTTTCTTTTAATTTCATTGACAGCAAATAATCAAGGAGAGATTATTTCTCTGACACAAATTATGAGTTCGATGCAAATAGTAACTATTATGGCTGGCATTTATGGAAGAGGATAGTATCTGTGAGCTTTAATCACATGGAACCCTGACGGCAACCTTATGAGACAAAAATTGTTTCATTGATGAAGAAATGGGGGCTTAGAGATTTGTTACTTGATTAAGATAAGACAACCAGTAAATAACAGAGATAAAAATCAAAGCTGAGCTGCAGTCTACCTTCCTCCTTCTTTGAAGGAGGGCCTTGTATCTGGTAGTGCAACTGCAGAGACATGTTTAAATCTAAGCATTTGGAGAGGAAACATATATATTGCCAAAATAGTTAGAAAACTTAAGAAACATTTTGTATTCCTCAGTTATAAGAGAAAATATTAACACTTTTAGAAAACTTGAGGTCGTATGATATATATAATTTTACTTCTTCCTTCCCTTCTTTCTTTCATGCATTTATTCTTTCTTTATTAAACTTTACAATAGTGGTGAAAATGTTCGAGTTACAGAACTAAATGGAGTACAATATGTAGAATGTGATAAGAACTAAACTCTTAAAATTCAGATATCAAGAGTTTCTGGGTCACCGATGATGAGCTATCCAGTAGACACTTAAGGGAACAATGAGTCCACGCACATATGTAAAATGGAAACAGAAGGAGGGAGAGGAGAGGAGAGAAGAATGGGTCAAAGGACGCTGATCAGCCCCGACCTGCCTCAGGAGGGGGTTGGGGCGGAGGGCATTTGCCGGACAGAAAGTGGAGGGCGCCGCTTCCCGGCGGAGGCCAGCGCACATGCCTAAAGCAGGCGCAGCCATCTGTACTAGAAACTGCCATGCTGGGCTGGCGAGGCCAGGATCACGCCATTTACCTTATGATGGAAGGCATGTAAGTAATAATAAATAATAATAATGATAATAGTATAACAACACGAAGCAGAGCAAATGTGTCTAGACAGTTTTATCTTGTTGTTGCTGTTGTTACTGGGCATTAACTCAGGATCCCACACTTGCCAGGCAGACGCTCTACCTCTGAGCTAAATCCCCACCTCTGTATCTTATTTTATACACAGGAGTCAAGAAAAATCTCTGTGGAAAAATATATTTGATCAGATAAGCTAGAGAACCAGCTTGTAGCCAGATTATTTAAACCAAATGTCAGCAAGTTATTCTCATAAAAGTCTGAAATATATTGTATAACTTTATGACAAACTACTAAATTATGCTGTCATAGTTTGAAAATAAAATGGCCATATATGATATGTAAAGAAATTGCCATAGATGACTTCCAGGCAAACTTCACAAACTCAGGAGAGAAACAGTCTCACCCCTTGATCTGTACTTTCCAAGGCTCCATTTTAAAGGAGCTCTGAATTTGGCAACACACATAATCACTTGAGGAATTTTAAAACAAATATAGATAGACAGACAGACAGACAGACAGACAGATAGACAGACAGACAAAGAGACAGATAGATAGAGTTGCACACCAGGAGATTCTGGTTTACGCTTTGAGATCTGTGGTTGCCCTGTGGTCACCAACTGTCCCTTTTGCTGACACAGAGAGATTTCTTCTATTTGGGACTTCAAATACTAAAAATAGACTTGCTGGCAAACCAGAAGCTTTATTTCCTTAAATAGGCCTCAGCCTCATAAGTGACAATATATCTATCCAAGTGTCAGCCATTATTTGTTTAATCATTCTTTTATCCCTGTACTCTTTTTCTTTCTTTTTCTTTGGTACTCTGATGCATAAATTTTGGAACTTTTGTTATTATTTTATTGTAATAATAAAAGCTTTTTTTGCATGTTTTCTCTTTGTTGCTCATATTGGACAAATTCTACCTAAACTTACTAGTTTTTATCTTTTATTTTCTCTACCCTACTACTGAATCCATCCAGTTAAATTCTATTTTTTGCTCATTTTCAGAAGTACACTTTCATTTACTTTTTAAATAATTTCTATTGGCTGACTAGTTTTCTTTTTTCATGTTTCAAAAGAGTTTGCAATTAATTGTTGAAGCATATTTATGATGGCTTATTTAAAATCCTTGTCAAATAATTTCAAAACACAACTCATTTCAAAGTTGTGTCAATTGACTTTAAGTTTCAAATTGAAGCTGTGATTTTTCCTTGTTATTCGTATGACAAATGATTTCCAATTGCATTCTAAGCATTTTGTCTATCATGCTAGAAGACCATGGAGCTTATTTAAACCTATTATCATAGCAGTCACTCACTGTGCTAGGGTTTAGCATGCAGGCCCTGGTCTACTTTCATTTGTTGTGGTTACAAAGATTTGAGAGATTTATTCTGATTTGCTTGCTAAGTCTGGTTGCACTGGGAGGCATGCCACTTTCTGCTGGTACTGGCTATAAGAAAAAAGGATCTCATGGGGGGAAGCTTCCTGTGTCTCTTGGTAGAGAAGAGAAATCTCAGGTCTACTAAGGAGCAGGCTACTGTGGCAGTAGGAGCGGGGTGTTGACTTGGGATCCTACCGAGACACTGGAGAGCCCTGGAGTCAGGACCTTGGCTACTGTCTGGTGCTCACTGCTTCCTGTCTGGTGCTGCTTCCTAATCTACTTCTCTTTCCCGACGATGTACCTGCTCTGGAGCCAGCCAAACACGGGTTAAACTCCATGAAACCCTGAGCTAAGTTAAGCCTCTCTTTCTTGGAGTTTTTCATGTTCTGTATCATGTCTCAGCAAGAGGAAGGCTGATAAAGACAAACGCAACCCTTTTCTTGACTCAGGAAAATAGTTTAGCTTCTGTGCACCAAGATAAATGAGCCACAAGGTCAGTCAGATTTTACTGGTGAACTTTTCATTATTTATAAATGTCCTGGTCTCTCTTCATATTGTTCTATTTTTATGGCGATTTATTGTTGGGATACTTGGGAAAGAGCCCGCCTGTCTGCACTGTGTGTCTTCCCTTCCCAGGGGCTCTCACATACGAGCGGGTGGGCTACGGTAGAGCCAAGCCCCCCGTGTCCACATGGACACCTACGGCCCAGCAGAAAAAGAAGAAAGGGAGAAACTTGGGTGCATTTTAAGATTTCACAATGAAGGGTTTACATTGGGAAATGTAGAAAGTAGCTTTTACTTGGATAATTAATTCAGGCAGCAAGTAGCATGAAAACAATTATGAATAGAGCCATGAACGGGATTTACGTGTAGCTACATCAGTGGACTTTGTAAAGGCCGCAGAAATGCCCCAGGCGAGGTGGCTTTGAATTTGATGAAGTCAATGGACAGCAGGCCAGCAAGGCTGGAGCGTGGCTTGCCTTAGATCCGCAGTCACAAAGCAACACTATTAATCTGCGCGCCCTCTTCGCCAGAGGTCGCTATCATCTTATCTGGTGATCAGTAAACCAACTCCAGCTAATTTCATACCTTCTGAGCTCAAGTTTCCTGGTACATCATGACCATGCTACGTTTTGGGGGCAGATGTGAGGATAAGGTGACCCACACAAGTGCCTGCCACTTTATCGACTTTACCACAAGAATGGTAGTGAAACAAGACCTGTGTGTAACAACAACAAAACTTGTCTCCCTGGATAAGTGAAAAAGTTCAAGGAGAGTGATAATGAAGACGAGAAGAAGGAAACCAAGTGAAGATTATGATGACTAGATGGGTTTGCAGTTCTATATGTCACCACAGACTCAGCAACCGCACCTCACTAGGACTGGGCTGGCTCGTCGTTTAGGCGTGTTCTCGCTTGAAGGCTTCAGTTAAATGGCTGGGTGATGGACACAATAAACAGTATACCCCTTAGGCTGTCCAAAGAGCTCAGAGGATTAAAGCCCCTACAAGCAGGCGCAGGGGCCACAGGCTTGATCCCAGGCCTGCCATGCCGGCCCTGCCCCTGGGGCACGCTGAGACTGCTATTGAGACTGGGCATGGTGGCTCCCGGCTGTAATCCCAGCACTTGGGAGGCTGTAAACAGGTGGATCACTATGAGTCCAATCTAGTAGTGAGACCCTGAACACCCTGTAGATCCTTCCCTAAAATACAAAAAAATAAAAAGAACAAAAAACAAAACACAATACATCCTTATAAAATCTGTTATACCATATACTTCCATATTTATTTAAAATGACATTTCCTATATAGTTTTTAATGTTTCTAAAGTACAGAATACCTTTCATACAAGGGATTAAAAATCTGAGCACTCTTTCATTCCACAAACTGAACACTCTTGATTATCAATCCCATACAGATTAATCTTTCCAAATGCTTTTGAGATCCAGACTATCATTACCTGACTGTTTTCAGAGGATGAATTGGTGCACAGCTCAGACTTGGGCACTGGGGGCTACGTGCAGGTTCTCTGGGTCCAGAGCCTGCCCTGCTTGTGAGGAGGGCATGCGTCCACTTTATGTTGGCTTTTGATGCGGTGCTGATTGGCTTTGTGGAGAAGAGAAACAAATGAAAAGTGACAAAGCACTACGGAATAATTTGTTCCAAGGGGTGCTGTAGCGGCCTTTCAGACCAGTGCCTAATTCAGAGAGGGACGTGTTGAAAAACCTTTCTGAAGACGGAAGTGGAACAGAATTGGGATTTGAGCAGCTTGAGAAAATTTGCCATAAAAAGAGCAGGTGGGAAGGATATTTTAGGCTTGTTGATCAAAATATCTATTCCGAAGGTACAATCATAAGGAAAAAGACTCAGAGTGGAAATTTCTGAGGTTGAAGTGTGAAAGAGGTAAAGCAGATTATAGTACAGAAGATTTTATGTATCTTGTGGTGGGATTTGAAAATGCCTGTAGCTGCAACCATCAAAGGGTCTCAGATGCTGGCATTAACAAACTCTTTCTGACAGCAATGTGGGGCATATATTGAGGTGGAGAATCTGCATATACATGGAAAATAGTGCGTCGCTGCAAAGCTGTATTGGAAAGTGACAGAAGCAGCGAGAGCAGAACAGGAGCTGGTGGGGAAGGGAGCACTCCAACATCGAGCTACCAGGGGTAGGAAGAGGACTTAGGGTTGAGGAAGAGATTTTAGCAAGGACAAAATGTCACATAATTAGGTGCTAGAACACAAGAAGAGATAGAACCGTGGTTATGGGATTGGAATCCCCGTGCATATATCGCCACCTGACAATTTTCAAATTGTGTCATCAGTGAAAGACATTGAATTCTACATGCAGTCCACTTTTCCTTAATGCGTCCCAGTCTCTGTGAAGGCTCACTTCTATTTCTTAAAAATAGCTGGTGTCTACAGCGTCACCACACCTGTCTTGAACCATCACAGAACGCGCTGCCCTGCTCTTTGCCCTGACAGTCTTCTTCCTACTTTACCTTATACCTGGTAGCCAACATAGTCTCTCAGAACAAAGAACTGTAGTGCCACACTCAGAATGGAAGGCTGAGGCGGGAAGATTGCAAATTTGAGCCCAAGTTTGGCAATTCAGTGACTTAGTGAAACCATATTGCAAAATAAACAATAAAAGACTGGAGATGTAGCTCAGTGCAAATTCCCCAAGTTCAGTCACCAGCAGGGCTAGGGGCAGGCAGGGGGTGATTTCAGTGTGGGTGATTCATAAAGAGGAAAAAAGAGAACTCCGGAGGCCAGCTGTCATCATTACCACTGTCTGAAGTGACTTGGTGGTTCCGTAGACATACGCACATGCAGGTGGATTTGGAAGATGTGGCTCAGGATGGAGTAGGAATTAAGAGACTTGGAGAGAATGATACCTTGGATGTCTAATTTGTTTTTCTGCCAGGAAGGCAGAGGTGAGGAGAAGGCTGTGTTTGGTCTTGGGCACATTAGGGGCACAACAATTCTGAGGTAGCAGGTAAGTGCTGAGAGGAAGAAGCTGGGTCTGAGGGCTGCATGAAGGTGTGGGGTGGACACAGGCAATGGTGGCTTTGCAGATGTAGGTCCAGCAGCTGAGCAGTGAGCCTACAGAGGGAGCCTCAGCAGACAGGGCACTAACAGTAAGTACATGAGAGAGCCTGCGAGGGATACGGGTGGAGCTGGAAGGGAGCAGGAAGCAAGGGGCACCTGAAGGGAGGCTCCGTCTCCCTGTCCCTGGAGGACGGAGGGGGCTGTGGCAGGGATCGCCGCTGAGCTCTGGAGGAGAGTGCATCTGAAAGGAGCCTGAGGTTTGGCCACTACGATGTTCCTACAGTGTGCAGGGGTGGTTTCTCCAGGGAGGAAGGGATTCGAAAGGCAAGAATGAGCTGGCGAGTAAGTTTGAGATGAGAAAGAGCAGACAGTAAATAAAAACAATGGACAAGAAGTTGGACTGAAAAGAGAAGGAAAAGAGGTAAATGGGAAAGAAATTTTGCCTTCAAGAGACGTGAGTGATTGAAGAAAAGAGAGTATTGAGAGTATGCCCATCATGCCCACAGAGCGAAAACTTGCCCTGGGATGCAGTGGTCAAAATATCTTGCCATATTCTGAACCAAGGATTGAAGGTTAAAACATGTTTTATAATAAAATAGCACGACAGCATGTAGAGTTCTGTGTCGCTATTACCCACCATCAGACCCTAGAAGCCCTTCTCCTGGGGAAACTTGAAATGATTGTTTTCATAGTAAAGCAACCTGGGAAACAGGCTGCAGTCAGGCTTGGTTTAAAATTTTGAAATTTTCTTCCTTAGGATTTTCTTTTTCTTTTTTTTTTTTTTTCATTTTAACAAATAAGTCACTTAAATATCACTCAGTGGACCACTAAGCCCCTTATGTTTTACCCCCGAATCTAGTATTCCACTTTAACGGTGTTCCTAACCCCAAACCTTAAGTTGCTGATTAATGAGGGATTAATGAATAAGGGATAATTCATTAAATTATGATTGATAAGGAATATGACAGAATTACAAATACTCATAGTCCTTGCATTTGAACATTAACCTGAGATCCAAAATACTAACGTATTTCCTCATATGTTAATATAAGCCCTCAACTCCTTTTCTAAAGAGCTTTGCAGTCTCACCGAATGCCTTCTGCTCCACCCTTGTTAGGTGGGAAATCATACTCAAAGGAACCGAGAAGCCTCAAGCTATCACAGTTGTAAGTGAGAAAGCATGTTCACTTTAAATGTACATTAATTAGCGCTTAGACCGAGTTTGAAAGTCAGGCTGCGATTCAGTGTCACTTTATGATGAATTTTGAGTCGTTTCAACCAAATTCCATCTTATTTGTGGTTCATCAGGACCCAAAACCACAGTAATTGTGCCCAGACATTTTTTTCTTAGCACTTGATTTTTCACGACCTTAAGGCTCAAAATATCAATCATTGTCCTGGAGTCTTGTCAACAGTGCTTTCATTTGGTTCTCTCCACCGTGCTGATTTGTCCTGTAAGCAGCACTTCCTGTATGTAACGCTTGACGCTTAACAATGTACTGTGAGTCAGCTCCGTTGGTGTATTTGCTCTTTGTGCTCTTATTCTGAGTTCATGCACAACCTGTTTAGGGAAAGGTAACAGGGGCACCTTCTGCTAATGAGTCCACTCGCTCGTAGAACCCAGCTATGCAAACTTGTTAACTTGGATGTACGGTTTCTTTATAATTTTGTTTCATTTTTAGTTTATGTGCTAGAATATATATCTATATATATATCCTAATATATATATATATATATTAAGTAATATACATGTATATATTTTAAGATATATATATATATATATTACTTAAAATTAAACTATTTGGTCACGCCTTCATCTTATCTACTCCTGCTGGTTCTGACATTGCTCTTTCGAGGCAGTATCCCACACCTGGTCTTGCATTTGCTAGCATTTAAAGGGTCTGTAAATAATACTCAGGTCTTCTTTCCTGCTCAGAACCAATGAGAGTAGGCAGAGAAGCTGGGCAGATGGAGATAAATATTGTGGCTTTTTTCTGCTAAATTCTTGAGAGAAAAGTATGCACTTCACTCTGTGCCAGATAGCGCCCTGCATTAGGCAGACGGCCCCGCTGCGGCTGAGGGGCACTGAGCAATTACAAACCTCCGCTAGGGCTCCCTGCAGTGTAAATGTTGCATCGCAGAGCGCAGCCCATTTCCTTCCCCAAGTCACCTGCTAGGGGACTTGTGGTCTCTTTCTGGAGAGGAAGGAATGGGCATACAGACACCAGCAGAGCTACTTTCAAGCAGTGGTTTTGAAAGTGGAGTTAAAATATCCTTGAAGTTTCCCCTAGAAACTCCTCAGGGGTCTACAAGGTCCATTCCTTCAAACCATATTTCTGAGCAAGATCCTTCTCAGGTATTTTAGCCAAAACATCAGTCTACTGGGTACGAAACAATCTTGAAGATCTTGCTGACCTTAACTCAGACAGGGCGCAGACTTGCAAAAATGTATAATGATGCATCTCATCTTATTGTTTTTATTTGAACTTAACGTGTAGTTTATTAATTTTTCTTTTAAGTAATATATGTTTCTAAAGTTTCTTAGTTCATTATATATTAAACATAACTTGTACAAGCAAAAATCTTTGGTGCCCTCAGTAATATTTAAAAGTCTAAAGATGCCTTAAGATAGAAAGCTGAAGGCCCGTTTTTGAATGCACAGCCCTTTAGCTGGAAAAATAGTAAGCAGGAAGTAGGTATTTCTCACCTCGGGCATTTTGCTCTCTGCTCAGGTCATTGGGAAGAGCAAGTGCTTGCTCCACTGCAGACCAGTTTCACTGCTTAGCGCAGGTCCTCAGCTCTGTGACAATCGGTATTAAAATGAGGGCAGTAGCACAAATTTATATTATAAGCACCTAAGTCAGGTCCAAACATTGTCTGCAGTCAGACAGGGCTGGGCCCTCCAGGGAGTCAGCACAGAAGATGAAAATGCATCGCAGCCATGCCTGGGAGCGCATCTGAAGATTAAGGTGACAATGGCTAGAGGTACATGCTTCCCTGAGGAATAAACAGAAGTTTGACATTATTGGTACCACACTTTTGCATTTCTCACCTAAATAAACCATCATCTCATTAGAAGACGGCTGGCCTCTGCCACCCACTAAGATTAAGACTAATACCAAGACTAAAGATGAGATTAAAACTACAGATTATCCATCAAGGTGAATGATGTCATCCATACGCCCTTGCTACTAATGGATCAATACTAGCTTGGCAGCAATAATTGGCTATCTTATTGTTTGATCATAGTTTTGTCTCATGTTGTACCACTTCCTGGTTTTTCTCTATAAAATTTCCTTTGAGAAGTAAGCTCATTGGCAAGCCATCCAGCACCCTTCCTGTATCTCAGGAGCTATTCCTATTCCTCATTCCTTTTTCCATCAAAAATTTTCCTTCTCTTAACCGCCTCTGTTTCTTGAAATTTATTCTATGATTCTGGGGAACAGGGACTTGCGGTACAGGGTATTGTGCAGACTGGGATTTGCATAGTTTCCCCTCTGTCTGTTGGAGGTTCTATGTCATTTGGAGGGAAAAGATTTAATTGAAAATTATGGTAAGTGAATTCTTGGAGAAATGGGTACGCGACCTTAGCTTGAGGAGCTGAGCTCACGCTGACCCGGTAACAAAGGTAAGAGAAGAGGAAGCTGCGCCACCTGCTTGAGCTCTTCAGGAAGGCCATGCTGAGCAAGAGGACCAGACTGGACTGTGGATGACAAAAAGGGAAAAGGGAACAGTGGTGTGGGTGCTGCGGGGCAGGGCTGGGGTCTGCTCCGTCAGTGTGTCAGCCCAGGCTTCAAGCTCCAGGGGAATCCTCACGACTTGAGGGCCGACCTCGTTCCCAGGAGGTGCTGTCTCTGCAGGGGGCCAGCCCAGTCGGCTGGGTGCTGCTGCCAGTGAGGCGCTGAACAGGGGAAGCAGCGGGCCTGGGAGAGCACCCTGTGGATCCCACAAATCGCTTTACCTTGAGCTCCTCAGTCCTGAGAAGCAAGAAGTAGGGTTTTGGTGACTTTTAGACCGAAAATCCTTAATGGCTAAGAGTCCTATATGCACAGCTAAGAAGGGGTGGGCTGCAGTTACCAAGTGCATCGGCTCCGTTTTTAGTTACCTATCAGGCATCTGTCACCAAGCAAACAAAGAAATGCTTTTAAATCTTCGACTCCTTCAGAAGAAAATCCAAATCACACTTTCTAAAAATAATATTTCTTGTTTAAATAATTTTTTATCTTATGAAAAATTTTATAAGAAATAAAATAGTTAATATGCCATCTCTCATGATCTTTAAAGTAACTACTCAATATAAGACAGATTAAAAAGATTGTGTCTTGCAAAGAAGAAACAACTAGATCATAACAAAAATATTTTTATTGCATTTTGTGGAAGAGTAAAATGAGATTTCATAACGCGATAATAGGAGAGGAACAATGGTTAATATGTTGCACAGGATTACCTTTAAATTTGTTATTCAGAGTACAAGATATAGACATTTAATTGTTCAAAAAATATCAGCACAAATTTTTTGTTTTAGTGAACTAAGACAAATTTGTAATACAACTGTCTTAGCTATCTTGTTTATATATAATTTATTTTGCTGATTTTCTTTTCTTTCTTTTCTGCTTTTTCCTAACTTTCACTTTCCTTTTGAACAGTGTCCTCATTTTTCACAAAATCTATTGTTAGTTTTTACTTTATTAATCTTTTGGCTTCTAATACTAGGGAGACATTATGATGACTACACATGTGAGTCTGGTGTATTTAACTTTTGAGTATAGTGTTGAGTTGTATCTATTTAGCTATAAAAGTCTCCAATTTATCCTTCTGTAATGACTCAATTGCACAAAGAAGCCACATGTTTTTTTCTATTCTTTGGTTAATGGGCATTTGTTTTCTTTACAAATAGACCTACCATAAACATGGGCAAACATACATCACTGTGGTACGATGTCTTTAATTCTGGGAAGAGACCCAAAAGGTAAATAGCAGGGTTGATTGGGATCTCTGGTCCTAATTTTTTTAAGAATCACCGTACTGATTTCCACAGTGGTGGCACCAGTCTGCCTTCCACCAAAAGTGAAGAGTTCCCTTTTTCCCACAACCCCTTTTTTTGTTATAGATTGATTTCTTGATGTTAGCTATTCTTTCATGAATGAGATGGAATCTCAGTTTTGTTTTAATATACATTTCTCAAATAACCAATAACATTAAATATTTTTTCATATATTTATTTTCCACTTTCATTTCTTCATCTGAGAAGTGTGTATTCATTTCAAATGTCCATTTATGGATTGGATCTTTGAATGAGGGTTCTTTTTTTGGTTTGTTTTGCTTTCTTTTTTTTTTTTTCGATTCTCTATATGTTCTTATTAGAGGTCATTTTGCTTGGCTATACTTTTTTCCCAGTTTGTGGGTTTTCTTTCCATTCTGTTGGTGAATTTTTTCTGATGTGCAAAACATTTTTAATAAGATTGAGATCCCATTGTTGATTGTTCAAAGTAGTCTGGGTTTTGTTCTTGAACTCTCTGCCTACCCCTATATTGTCAAGATTTTTACCCATTTTCTCTTCCAATACATTTAGTGTTTCTGTTTGAATATTTAGAATTCCGATCTATTTTGACTGTAGTTTAGTCCATGGTGATAGACATGGGTCTAATTATAGTCTTTCACATGTGGAAAGGCAGGTTTTCCATCACCATTTGTTAAAGAGACATGGTTTGTATCATGAATGGGGGCTAGACTTTTTCAAAATCTTTTTCTGTATCTATGAATATTACCATGTGAATTTTGTCTTTGGTGTTACAGTTTTGGATTTGCAGATGTTGAACCATCCTTGCATTCCTGGGAGGAATCCTACGACATCATGATATATAATCTTCTTGATGACTTGTTGCACTCCATTTGCTAGTGTCTTATTGAAGATTTTTGCATGTTTGTTCATTAGGAAGACTGGTCAGTAGTTTTCATTTTTGGTTAGGTCTTAATCTGGTTTTAGTTTCAGGGCAATACATGCCTCCAAGAATGAGTGAGGGAGAAATGCCTCACTTTTGATATTATTAAAAAGTTTGAGGAATATTGGCATTAAATCTTCTGTAAATTTCTTGGAAAATTCAGCAGAGAGTGTCTTCTTCATTAGTAAGTTTTTAACTACATTTTCCATTTATTAACTGATATTAGGTCATTCAGATTTTTTTTGTTTCTGCTTTGATAATTCATACATGTCTATGAATCTGCCCATTTTGTCATGTTTTCCACCTTATGAAAATAAAGATTTTTAAGATAGGCATTGATGAGCTTCTGAATTCCACAGGTTATGAGTTCATTTTACCCTTTTCATTCCCCAATGCATGAATTTGAATATTTTTTTCTTTCTTCCTTTTTTCTTTTCTTTTCTTTCTTTCTTTTTTTTCTTTCTTTCTTTCTTTTTTTTTTTTTTGCTAAAGTTGGCTAAAGGTTTATCAATTTTACTTATTATTTCAAATAACTATTCACTTCCTTAATCCTTTGTATTGTTTCTTAGTCTCAACTGTGTTAAGTTTTGCTCTGATCTTTGTAATTTCTTCTTTTGTATGTGCTTCAAACTTGACTTGCTCTTCTTTTTCTGGAAGCTTGAGATGCAACATTAAGATGTTTGTTTGTACTCATTCTGTTTTCCTGATGAGATAATTCACTGCTACAAATTTCCATCTTAGGACAGCTTTCATCGTCTCGCACAGCTTTCTGGATGTTGTATGAGCATTTTCATTTAATTTTATGTGTTCTTTAATTTCATCAGTGGTCCATTGGTTGTGGAGGAGAGTGTTATTTAATTTCCTTGTTCATATAGAGTACTTACATTTTTTGGTATTAATTTCCAATTCCATTGCATGATGGTCAGATAACATGCATGGGATAATTTCAATTCTTGTGCATCTACTTAAGCATGTTCTAAGGGCTAGTATATCAACTATTTTAGAGAATAACCCATGTGCAGCTGAGAACAATGTATATTCTGATGTTGTTGGATGAATACTCTGAGAACATCTACAAGATCCATTCATTTACAGGTTTGGTTAGTATATATATATATATATATATATATATATATATATATATAATGTGGGTGTTGATGTCCCACATTAACATTATGTTATTGATCATTCTATTTTTCTTTCTGATTAATACTTACTTTATATAGTTGAATGCTCCCATATTTGTTGGATGCATATTAACAATTGTTATCTCTTCCTCCTGAAGTATTGCCCTGACAAGTATATAGTTATTTTCTTTGTCTGCAAACAGAATAGCTACCCTTTCTTTCTTCTGAGTTCCTTTTGCAAAGAGCATTGTTTTCCATTCTTTGACTTTCAATCTATAAATTTCTTTTTGAGTTAAATGTGTTCCTTGTATGCAGCATATTGTTCGATCTTATCTCTTGATCCATTCTGCCAGTCTTTTTCATTTGACTGGTGAATCGAGACCATTTACATTGATGGCTATAACTGAAATGTATTGTCTTATCTTGCGCAGCACTATTTTTCTTCTGTTGGTCCTCTACTCTTCCCCTCTGTTCAATTGCTTAACTGGCCTTGTGTTTTCTTTCTCTTGTTTTTATTGTAATTGTGGCTATTTTTAAAAAATCTCAGTCTAAAATATATTTAACTACTCTTTGTAGTGTTAGTTTGGTGGTCATCAAAATCTTCAGTTGTTCTTTGTCATAAAAATATTTTATTTCTCCATTAATTTTGAGAAATAGTTTTGCAGGGCACATCAGTACTGGCTGGAAGTGGTTTTCTTTCAGGACCTGAAATACTTCAAGCTCTTTCTGACTTGAGAGCTGGTGATGAGAGGGCTGCCATGATTCTGATTGACTTTGCTTCATAGATGAGCTATTTTTTTTTTCTCTAACAGCTTTTAATACTGTGTTTTGTGCTGAATTTCTAAGCTATTGATTATTATATGTCTGGGTGTAGATTTGTTTTGGTGATGGGTAACTGGACTTCTGTTCTCCTCACTAATCGTATGTCAGATTCTATTTCCATGCTTAGAAAATTTTCTGCTATTATTTCTCCAAAGTTTTTTTATATGGTTGGTGTTGACTCCTGTTTTTAATTGAGACCATTCCATATTATGTTATTTTTCTTTGCATTATCTTATAGTTGTTGAATTGTTATTTCCACATTCCTTTTTATTTTTAGGAGCACATTTCTTCTGTGATCATTAGCCACGATCCTGTCTTCAAGTACTGAAAACCTACCTTCAGTTTTGTGCAAGCACTTTTGCCTGTTTACAGTAGACTATTTAGTTGGATATCTGTTTTAATCCATTTTAGGCATCATATTTCTTTCCTACATTAATCATTCAGTTTCCATCATTTTTCTATGGTCCTCTATTTTTTTAAATCTAGCTCCACTGTAGACTTGCGAAGCAATTCCCTTATGATTGTTGCCATTTCTTTTCTAACCTGACATACTATTTCTGATCTTATTTTCTTTAAAGCCTCAACAATTTGTTCTTTACTTCGATGGCTATCATTTCAGACATTTCAGGTATGTATCTTCCTTTTTTCTTGAACTTGTTCTTTCACAGACTTGTTCTTTGTAGGCTGGAAGTCTGGGTCTTGTCATTTTCTGTCTCAAATATTAATTTATTTCCTGTTTTATACATAGACCTCCAGTGGTGGAATCAGTTAGGATGTGGTACTTAAACTGTTTTGATCCTTGTTATTTTTGTATTAGGCACCTTTATCACTTGCATGAAGGCCTTTATAGGTAACGTCTGTTCTTCAGGAATGTCTCATGTATGTCTTATTAGTTTGTGTCTGTCTCAAGATCCTACCTCCCCAATTAATTAAAAGTTAGATATTGCTATCTCCTTGGCTGCTGGGGTATGGTGAGTTTATTACCCCAGAGCATCCCAGTAGAAAAAAAAAGTGACTACAACAGATATGACATCCTAGCTAAAGAGATATAGTTAACAAAAATAATAGTATCAAGTGGTTTAGAAACTAACAAACTATGGTAATTATTAATTTTGTACTTTAAACTACAGGAACAAAATCTATAGATATATAGATCTGATCATAAATTGAGAGCTTGATGCAAAGTGTATACCTTTTGTAGAGTGTTTATCCTGTGGTGAGGAAATTTAAGAATGATAGTGGATAAAACAGATAACTGAAAAGAAAAAAAGTAGAAGCCAGGCTGTAGATGAAGGATGATCATGAAAGCTTTGGAAAACAAGAGAGGAGGACAGAATAGAAAGAATGAAGGATTTTCATTGAATTGTAGATATTGTTGACTTTCTTGTTTAATTTTATCTGTGACCCATTGATTGCTGAGTAGGGTGTTGTTTAATTTCCATG
>NDGN011556505.1:0-11674 GCA_002564285.1 Tympanoctomys barrerae | reverse complement strand
TAGCTCAGTGGAATAAGTGTTTGCCTGGCAAGTGCAAGGTCCTGAGTTCAATCCCTGGTACTGAAAAAAATAAAATAAAATAAAATAAAAAATAAAAAACAACAGGGCTAGGAGATAGCCCAGTGGTCCAAGGGCTTGCCTCGCAAATACAAGGACCCAGGTTCCATTCACAGTACCGCATGCAGTGCCAGCCCCAGAACACTGGGTGTGCCTGTCAGCCACCAAAACCGGGTGTGGTGGCACACGCCCATAATCCCAATGCTGAGGAGGCTGACAAGGAGGATCACTAAGAGTCTAAGCTGCACTGTGAAATCTTATATCAAATAAATAAATACTTTTTAATGTAAAAATTTGAAAACAAGACTTTAATAATGTTCAACACCTTATTTAAGACCATCCCGATAGCAATCATAACCAATGTTGTAATTGTATAAAATCACCGCTATTGTGTTATATTCATGAATTCTGCAGGTCAGGAGCTCGGGCAGAGCAGGCCACACACCCCCATCTTCCATGATGGCGAGCTGCTTCTACTTGCACCAGAAAACAAAGGATTCTTGAGAGGAAAATTACCTCACTCTGGTAAGGACTGTGCTGTGAGGATGTTGGTCTACACCCAGGCTTCTCCATAGCTGACAGGGACTGAGCGGTGAAACATACTTTACAAAGGAACGAGTTGAAAGACAACAAACAGAAGCAGAGTTCTTCCCAATGAAAGGGTAAATACCCCATTAGAAACAGTTGCTGTCTCTTTAATTTCAAGAATGCCTGTTGTGATCTCTCCTAGGAAGAGGTGAGTGGCAGGGAGGCAGATGGAGCTCACAGGAAAACCCACACTGAAATGCAGATGCAAAAATGGATTCTCTTTCCATAAAGCCCAAGATACAATGCCTCATATTGCCAGGTGATGGATTAGAATATTCCGGCATGGTTTATGCTGTCAGTCCATAACAAAAGAGTACCAACAAGAAGAGATTAGTCTGGGATTGTCAAGCCTTTTGTCCAACAATTATAGTTTAGAACTTGAAAGTATGCTGTCTCACTGTATCAACACTGCTGTGCAGCAACACTGAATAAATAGATAATTGTACTCAGAGAATAATTTTTGACATGCAAGTTTAAATATAACAAAGAAAAGGCTTTTAAGATGTCATTGCACTCAGACAAGAAAACATGTCTTTTATCATTTTGACCATGTGCAAGTAGGTGGTTTTAAGTGTTAAAAACCTCAGGTAAAGTGTCCAATTTTTAAAAAGAAGACATTATTAGCTCATGAAGGAAAGAAATTGCATCTTTCACTCACTTAATCCATCTGGGCATTAGAACACTTGATACTTTCATTTACGTTCTTCTTAGTTTCACCTTCATATAGAGCCAGTGAAATATGTGCCTACACCAGCAGAACGGGGCATCTTAGCCCATGAGGTGCTGTAATTCCTCAGCACTTCAGAAGTTAACTCTGGCTTCTGAGGAAGAAGACTTGGGTCATTTTTCCAAACTTTTATTCAGCTGTGACCCTAAAAATAAAGCATCTAAAGGAGAGGACGCACTTTGTTGGCTGCATCATCTTCACCAAAACATCAGCCCTGCCGTATGTACCTGAGCCCATAACACTTAGCTTTAAAAATGCCTAGGCTCCCATTTACCCACAGAAAAGGGCCTGACCTGCTTCCCCTGTTTGCAGCCCTCTGATAACCTACTCCTGCTTCCCACCTCTACACCACCAGAAACCCCTCATGCCAATCATGGAGTTGCTCATTGTGTTTCAAGCATCCCCACAACTTTTTGAGACTTTCTCACTCTGCTACTCTCTTGGCCTGGAATTTCCTTCATCAACTTGCCCAGCATGCGAGACCTGCTCTATGAGGAAGTCCGTAACCTCTCCACACCAGCACACGCACACCCACATACCCCACTAGGGAGACCATGTTAGCACTAAAACCTTTGCCCCGAGCCTCCAGCACAAATTTCTACCACTCTGGATTGTAAGTATTTGTGCCTCTCTGGTATCATCCTTCATTTACTTTTAAGCCCTCAGAATCAGAAAAGCAACACCCTGCTGTTTATTCAAAGGCATCTTCTGAGCATCTGTAATTTGTGTTGCTCAGTTCCCACGGGAACCTGAGGTTCTTCTGAGGTCCCAGTGCATCACATGGATCTTCTCCAATGAGGTCTACAAGGAACTTCTGCTTAAAGTGAATGAGAAAAACCTTTAGAAAACTTCAGAGCTGAAAAGAACATTAAGAATTACCTACCACTTTCCAAGCATGGCCCTAGTATTACACACTGTTATCCTCAGTGCAGTTGCTAAAGCCATGTTAATATGTTGAGCTGTAAAAGGCTCAAGTCAACAACTTCTGACATTGCCAGTCCTGCAGGAAACCCACTATTAGTATGGACTACTGGACTATATTGGATTACTTTGCTGAATTCACAGCAATATTTAAATGGCAATGGTATACCCATCTCTGACAAAACTAAACAAAAAGAAGGATATAAATGAAGGACCATTTTGTAGTGAATATATATATATATATATATATATAATAGTTAGCATAGATATACAGCTACTTTCTCTTAGTTCAATGAGAAGAAAGATTTGTACAAATAGCATTTAGACAAGATATCATGTCTGCATCTTGTACCATGAATAACTACTACAAAGACACCAATATTCAATGTATTAATTATTGTAACTGTCCTACTAACCTGCTTTGAAACTGTCTCATTGCTATTTATTTCTCAATAAAATTAATATAAAAAAGAATTACCCATTGCTGGTCTGATTCTTATTTTATTGATAAGGAAATTGAGGCCCAGAGAGAAAAAGCAACATGCTTCCAATTGACACAGTAAGTCAGTGGCAATACCTGGGCTGCAACACACATATCACCTGAATCCAACCAAGTTCAAAGCCTGTATCCTCCCATCCCAAAATGCCATCTCCTTCCAACAGTTTTGAACCACTTCAAGACGTCAGATCTTTTCATACTTGGTGAAAATACTCAGACGATTCAAAAGATTGTGTCTCCAATTCTATAGCTGCTCTTCCAAATAAGATGAGAAAAATAACAGTATAATTTCCTATCAAATAATGACACCATTGCAAGTATCAGCAAATGAACCTGGCTGATGAGAAGAAGAAAGATGAAAAAGAGTTTAAGAAAGTTCAGAGAACTCCCAGGAAGCCTGAGGAATTTGACTGAGAAAATGGATAGCGCTAAGATAGCCTAAGACGTAGCAGAATGGGACCAAAATCATAAATCAGGCTCCTGGCACCAGACAGCACTGCTGCTGTTGCTTTCCCAGATGCTTGGTGATGCTACAACCTCTGCTACTTCCATTCTGAACTTTCCACTGTCCCTTCATCCTTCTGTTGTTTGCTGCAGTGACAAAACCCTGGGCTTCAATGTGGTTGGTCAATCCTGAAGAAATAATGATCATGCACATAGATCTTAGCAATCAGGAGAGATGCTCTTGTAATCAGCTGCTGCCTATGAACCACCCCAAAACTCAGGATTCTTACATCTGAAGGGTGCACTCATTAGAGATTTAAGGCTTCACACAAGGCTGGAAGTTGGCACTGGTTCTTGACCAAAGCAACCATAGATGCCCTCTAGATGTGGGCTGGGCTTCTTATCGTAGGGTAGCTAGGTTCTGAGAGAAAGCCTACCAACAGCAAGCCTCACCAGGGATGGAATCAGAAGCTGGGAATGACAGCCTTGGACATCTCACAGTGTCACTTCTAACACCTTTTATTGCTTACAAGTAAATTTCAGGTCCAGTGTAGATTCAAAGGGAGGGAACCGTATAAAGCTGTTGTATTAGTCAGGGGTCAACACAGAACCAGCTGGGCAAGCAAGACTGATTTACTATGAGATTGGCTGGCAATCACAGAGGCTGGGAAGTCCTGTGATCTGCCATCTGCAACCTGGAGCTAGGAGTGTTCAGAGTCACCCAATCAGTGACAGCTTGTTATGGTAACTCTAGGAAACTGTTACAGCTTTCATGATTCGATCTTTTAAATCTTGGTAAGGAGGAATTTGGGTTCATTCGCCAACACACGGCTATTTTAAAGGCATTTTGAGAAAACTGGTGGTAGTTTCGAACAAGAAAGAGCAAGATTAAATTGATAGAGAAAGAGAAGGAGAGAAGGCCAGGTATGTTTTGGGTTTTTGTTTTTTTTTTTCTTTGTCTTTTTGAGACAGAGTGTAGCTATGCAATTTAGGCTTCCCTAGAGGTCACTCTGTAGCCCAAGCTGGTCTCAAATTGACAATAATCCTCCTGCCTCAGCCTCAGAGTTCCAGGATTACAGGTGTGTGCCACCACACCCAGCAATGGAAGGAGGTTTTTTATGTTTAAGGAAGAGTTTTTTGTGATTCACTATCAAGTACAAAGCTGTTAGTACATTTTTTTAAAAAGTTTTATTTATTTGATATAGGGTCTCGCTATGCAGCTCAGACTCCTAATAATCTTCCTGCCTCAGCCTCCTCAGAGCCTGGATTACAGGCTTGTGCCACCACCACGGCTGGCACTGCACAGGCCTGGCACAGCATGTGATACCAGGGATCGAACCTGGCTCCTTCCACTTGCCAGGCAAGCGCTCAGACTACCGAGCTATCTCCCTGGCCTCCAAGTGCGTATACAAGAGTGTTCTGAAAGTAAAAGAAAATATTTTAAATGCTATATTAAGGGATGTGACCTCATTAAATATGCATTTTAGAAAACTCAGTGTACAGAATGAATAGATGCAAGCAAAACGAATGCAGAGAGAAGAAAACAGCTAAGGGACTGTCAGGATGGGACGACAAGCCAAACAGCGAGTCAGTGAAAATGAGAAGAGGTCAATGAATTTAAAGATAGTTCAGATATTAAATTATCTTAACTATAATTAAATTATCTTAACTATAAAGATAATTAAGATATTAAAGCCTCAGTGATTGGCTCACTATGTTAAGTAAAATAAACCAGACATGGATGATAAATAGTGCAGCCTTTTACAAGTAGAAGCTAAAAACGTCAATCTCAAGATGAAAAGAATACAACAATACACTAGATGGTGGGTCGGGAAGGTAGAATAGGGGATAGATGGAGATGAATGACCGATTCAAACACACTCAGCTACCAGGCACTCACAGACCCAAATGTGAGAATAGGATAAGGAGATGGTAAATGTTAATTGCCATTAACATTAATTATCCTGATTTAATTGCTATACATTGTATACATTTAATGAATTACCACATTGTACCCCATATGTATGTGTGTGTGTAAAATTATATGCTATCTATTAATAAGAAATTTAATAAGTAAATAACATTTAAAAAATAACACCCAGTGACTTATAAGACAAGGTAAGAGAAGCAAAAGCCATACCCAACCTTTGGCTCCTGCAGCTGATTGGGTAGCAACCTACCTTGTTCTACTATTTCTGTATGAACAATATGCTCCCTGGTGCAGTACACATATGGTAACTATTACTATTCTCTCATTCAGCCTATTGGAATATACCACTGAGCACCACTTTTCTCCACCATCCCTAACAAAACTAACATCTGAGTGGAAGTTACTTCTAATAAACCATTACAGTCTAGGACCACACTGAGCTGACCTACCGCAACACATCACAGAAACTCAGTATGCAGATGCTGGAGCTGAAATTCTGGGATCTGAATTCTGGATCTGCCACTCCAGGACTTTGGACAAGGTACCCAAAATTGCTTCACCTTAGTACTTTTGATAATAAAATGATGATGATAATTGTAGCTATGGGATAGATTATGCTATTAGTAAATGAATTAATATAACACAGTGCCTGAGTCACATACAATATGTGTGAATAAAATTGGTTGCTGTTATTAAAATGATATCATTACTTACATAAAACAAAAGTTCCCAAAGCTCATCATTGATGAGCTTTTCATCATGTCTGCTGTAAAACTGTTAATTTAACATTACCAATTGTCTTTTCTTAGAAAAGATTGTTCCGGCTTTTTCTCTCGGAGCAGGCAGCGGTGGCTTCTTTCTCAGTTATGGCCAAGATAAAGGCTCTGGACCTTCACAGCAAGAAGAGGAGTTGAAACAGCTGGGCGACCTGAAGGTGGAGCTGTCACAGCTGCGTGTCTCCAAAGTGACAGGCAGGGCTGCGTCCAAGCTTTCCAAGATCCGAGTCGTCCGCAAATCCATTGTGTTCTCACCAGGAATACAAGCCCCTGGACCAGCCACCCAAGAAGACATGACCCGCGGCTGCTGGCTCCACAAGCACAAGAGAGGCTGAAGCCCAAGAAGCAGCAGTGGAAGGAGGGTTTACCCTCTGGGCAAGTTGGCCATGAAGGCGTGAGCAGTGTGGTATGACAATAAAACTCAAAATCTGAAGAAAAAAAAAATGTTTCTTCTCTGAAATTGTAAATTTCCCATTTGGCTAGGGAAAGGTAGTCAAATACATTTTCTTTTATGCGATGATATTGATCTAATACAGGAGAGTTGTTTGAGCTTTGTATGTACATACAAAGTCAAAGTTGGCACCCTTGGCCAAGCACCAAAATGAACTTGAGATTCATAGTTCTTGGAGCCACTCTGATTGACACACGTGATAATGTCACAAAGGAAGGGGGTGTAATTACATTTCTGTTGTAGCAGAGAAACGACGCCAGACGGTAATGAACTCAGAGAAGAAATTAAGAAAGCCAGAAATGGGAAGGAAGAGGAGGAAAAGGCAGAAAATCCAAAGTGAGAAAGGAGAATATTAATATAGCAAATAATAAACACATGTTTGTTAAGCTTTCTACTGCTAGCTTTTTCTTTTTCTTTCTTCTCTTTTTTCTGTATTTCAGGAAGGGTCTACCAGGTGTTCAGGGTCTCACCACTAGATTGGACTCGTCGTGATCCTCCTGTTTTGTTTACAGCCTCCCAAGAGCTGGGATTACGGCACGTGCCGTGACGCCCAGTCTCAAATGCCACCTCAGCGCGCCCCAGGGGCAGGGCCGGCAGGGCAGTCCTGGGGATCGAACCCCTGGCCCCTGCGCCTAGTTGCTGAGCTACTTGGCAGGCCCTCTGCTGGCTTTTTCAAAAAAATAACATGATAGAATATAATGGGTTTTATCAAAGCATTATTGGCTCTGTAACATACATAAAGAAAATATGCATAATAATGACATACAAAGGGAAAAATAAACCCACACACAAATAATAATTTCTGCATTTCACTAGATAGAAATTAGAATAAATGTAAGGACGTTTTGGAGGACTAGCAAGAGCAGGCGCAGGGGGGTTCTGCTGGTGGAGAGCTCTGCAGCAGCAGCGAGACTCTAAGCCAGCAGCTGGGAAGTTAGGCGAACCCGCCTTGCTGCAGCACAGACGGGAGAGACGGAAGTGGGCGGGGCCGTCATTCCATATCCAGCCACAGAAGACCAGTCCCGGCCCCACCTCCAGAGGCCAAGGTCAGCCCCTACCCCCAAAAATCCCGCTGCAAACTTGCTGGGGTACACAGCACATTTTTGACACCACCCCAGAACTGTGAGCCCTAAAAAAATTCTACTACTTTTACCTTTCTGTTTGTCTCATTGGTTATCCATTTTGTCTGCTGGGGGCGTGTTTTGTTTTGTTTTGTCTTGTTTTCTGTGGTTATTTTTTTATTTTTTCTTGTTTTTCCCCCTTTTCTCACAATTTCAGTGTCTTACCTTTTGTTTTCTATGTCTCTTTTTCCTTCTTTTTGTAAACTATCTTGCTTGATCTTATGATACTTTCAAGTGAGTAAGCATGGTATCTTCTCTTTCTGGTTGACTTCAGTATTCCTTTGCTTTCGCATCCATTCTTTCCCTCCTGGGCCCTCTAGTTTCCCAAAACTTGGGTACTCATTCTTTGTCCTCCAGTCTTGCTTCTCCTATATCTGACCTTACTCCTCGCTCTACCTTTCCCCCATCCCTCTTTAACCCCAAGGGAAAACTCCAAGAAGAAGAGTTGTCAATCATAAGTATACGTGCAGCTAATACCAGTGCACCCCCCCCACATGAACCAAGTATAACAGACATGAAAAATCAAGCACTGCCACGATTGTAATGGGGGAAAAAAACAATTGCAATGGGGGACTTCAATATCCCACTCTCACAAGCAGAAAAATCAACTAGAAAAAAGCAACAAAGGAGTATCAGAATTAAAACAAACCTCAGAACAAGTGGATTTAACAGATGTTTACAGTATCCCACCCCCACAATATCATAATACACATTCACAGCTGTATATGGGATGTTCTCCAAAACAGACCACATATTAGCCCATAAAACCTACTTGACTAGGGGCTGGGGCGACCGTTCAGTGGTCTAGGTGCCTGCCTGACAAGCACAAGGACCGAACTTCCATCCTCAGTACCACTTGCTGTGCCATCCTGGAGCCCCCGGGCATACTGGCCAAGGAAACCAGGCATACTGTTGCACGCCTATAATCTCAGCCCTGAGAGGTTAAGACAGGAGGATCACTACGAGTTTGAGATGCATAGCAAGACTCTGCACCAAATGAATAAATAAATAAATAAATACATATTTTTAAAATAAAAATAAAAACATATTTAGGTAAATGCAAGGGAATTGAAATGATCCCATGAATAACGCCTGACCATAGTGCAATGAAATTGGACATCCATAGCAAAGTAAAAAACAAAAACTATATGAACACATGCAAACTAAGCAAAGCCCTCTAAACACCAATGGGTCACAGAAAATTAAAGGAAAATATTAAACAGTATCTGCAATTAAACAATAAGGTCACATATAAAAAAACAGAATTTATGAGATACAATAAAATGTATAGTGATAAATTTATATGAAGGAAATTTATAGTGATAAATTCTCACATCAGGAAAACAGAACAAACTCAAATAACCTAATGCTGAACGTCAAACTTCTAAGAAAAAGAACAAATCAAACCCAAAGTTCACATGAAAGAGGAAATTACAAAGATAAGAGTAGAAATGAATGCAATTCAGACTAAACAACAATACAATGCATCAATGAATTGAACTGTAGCTTCTTTAAAAGATTAAATAAAAATGATAAAACTTTTAGCCAAACTCATGAAAAAGAGGAAAAAGCCAGATATCGTGGTGGTGCCTGCCTGTAATCCCAGCAGTCTAGAGGCAGAAGGATTATTGCAAGTTTGAGACCAGCCTGAGCTACAAAGTGAGTTCAAAGCCAACTTGAAGTACACAGCTAGACCCTGTGTCAAAAAAAAAAAAAAAAAGACTCAAATTCAAGCAATTAGGAATGAAAAGAGAGGAATCACAATGGGTCCTGCAGAAATCAAGAAGATCATCAGCACTTACTTTGAGAACCTGAAAAGATGGAAAGCACAAAGAAATGGATAGATTCCTAGACACCAATGAACTGCCAAAACTGAATCAAGAAGATACAACAATTCTAAACATCCAGCTATAAATCAATGAAATTAAAACTGTAATTATAAACTTACCAAGAAAGAAAAGCCCAAGTTGTGATGGATTTATTATTGACTTCTGCAAGAAACTTAGCTA
Organism: Tympanoctomys barrerae; assembly: GCA_002564285.1. Taxonomy (NCBI): domain Eukaryota; kingdom Metazoa; phylum Chordata; class Mammalia; order Rodentia; family Octodontidae; genus Tympanoctomys; species Tympanoctomys barrerae. The sequence goes on along the minus strand of NDGN011556505.1, from coordinate 2,151 downwards.
TCAGTTAATGTCACTAATGCTGAAACTCTTTAAGGAAATTGAAAGGGGAGCATTATTTCCAAAATCATTCATGAAGGCAGGTAATATCCTGATACCAAAACCAGAGAAAGATCCAACCAAAAAAGAAACCTTGCTGTATAATTTATGGTAGATCTCTGAGGACGAAGGTCAGGGAAAACAAAGAAGAGGATGTTCACCTAAAAGCAAGCTGTCAGGAGAGAACAATCCCATTTGTTTTCTCAGAACTGTTTTAAGAGATCAGAGGAGAATATCTTGTGTACTTTAAAGTTTTAGGATACCTGCAATATGTGACTGATCAAGATCTTATAATTTAGAGGGCTTCTTGTACATTTGTACATCACCCTTTGTCAATGATTGGTACTTTCTAAGCTTCTCAATAAATAGGCTGTGCATGCTCAGTTTGAGGCTCAGGCAGACAAGACATCTGGGAACCCTGTGGCCAATTTCATCCAGGCTTGCTGTCATTCTCATAGCTCCAATTGTTCTACAACTACAACTACAAGCCAATGTCCCTAATGAGCAAAGATGCAAAAATTCTCAATAAGATGCTAGCAAAAAGAATGCAGCAAATCATCAAGAAGATTATGCACCATGACCAAGTAGGACGCAACTATGGTTCAACATATGCAAATAAATAAGCATAAGGCACCATATTAATAGAGCCAATGATAAAAATCACATGATCATTTCAATGGATGCAGAAAATATATTTGACAAAATCCAACACCCACTGATGATATTTAAAAAAATAAACCTATAGAAAACTGGAATAGATGATCTTTATCTCACTCTGATAAAAGCCATCTATGGCAAATCAATAGCCAACATCATATTAGATGGACAAAAAAAAATGAAAACTTTCACTCTAAAAATCAGGAACAAGACAAGGATGTCTAGTTTTTCCACTCTTATTCAACATATTACTACTAGAAAATTTAGCCAGAGCAATTAGACAAGAGAAAGAAATAAAATGAGTAACAATATAAAAGGAAGAAGTTAAATTATTATTTGTAGATGACATGATACTCTACATAGAAGGCCCCAAAAGCAAAATACTGCTAGATTTAAAAAGAAAGGTCAGCACCATAGCTGGATACAAAATCAACACTCAAAAATCAATAGTCTTCTTATACAGGGTCAACAAATTCACTGAGAGAGAAATTAGAGCAACTACACCCTTCACAATAGCAGAAAATAATGAAACACTTATAACTCAATCTACCAAATAAAATAGTAAGATAGAGATCTCATAAAAAATACTACATTGCATGAAAAATACTACAAAGAATCAACTTAAGTCTCATTTTATTAAAAAGTTTTGCACACACAAAAAAATCATCAACAGAGTGAAAAGACAACCCACAGAGTGGGAAAAAATTATAGCCAGTTGTTCTTCACACAAAGAACCTATGTCTAGAATAAAGAATTTTTAAAAATCAGACCCTCAAATTCAAACACAATACAAATTGCAAATAAATTCATGAAAAAATGTTCAATATCACTGGTCAATTAAGAGACACAAATTAAAACACTCAGACTCCGTCTCATTCCAGAAAGAATAGCTATCATCAAGAAATCAACCAATAACAAATGCTGGAGGGGCTGCAGGGGAAAAGGAATGTGTTATGGTTTGTGTCTATCTGTCCCCCAAAGCCTCCTGCAGTCATGGGGCAGCTTCTGGAGTTTGTGATTGGTTATTGTGGGTGTGGATGCTGCACCTGCCCTGGGGAAGATAATTTGAATCTCAATATGAGTTGGGGAAAGAGGCTAGCTGCTACCTGAGCTGCAACCCCTCCTTATGCTGTCTTGCTCTTTTCCACTACCATAGAAGGTTGCTCTCTGTGATGTGCCACTCTGCCTTGGAGCCAGCCAAATATGGATTGAAACCTCTACTAACTGTGAGCTGAATAAGCCTTTCCTTCCTTCATTTTGTGTCTCAGGTATTTGTCCCAGCAATGAGAGAAGAGTAACGGAGACAGAATGCTTCTCCACTGATAGTGGGAATGTGCACTGGTGTAACCATTGTGGAAATCAGTATGGGGATTCCTAAAAATCTAGGATTAGGGCTGGTGAGATGGCTCGGTGGTCTAAAACACCTACTTAGAACAAGCTTAGCAAAGCACAGGGACC
>NDGN011556500.1:460-14488 GCA_002564285.1 Tympanoctomys barrerae | reverse complement strand
TAATCTGTACCACTAAGGCTATCACTAACTGTAACCCTAACTCTAAACCTAACCTAAACTGTAACCATAACCATGAGTATAACACTAACACTGACTGTAACTGTCATTAACCCTAACCCTAACTCTGACCCTAAACTTTACCCTATCTATAACCCTATCACTAACCATACCCCTAACCATAAGCTTAACACTTAATAAACCCTAACCCTAAACTGAACTGTAAATCTAACCCCAAACTTAATGATAACCATAACCCTAACCTAATCCTAATCATAACACTAACCCAAATACTAACTGTAACCCTAACACTCACCCTAACCATAATCCTAAACATAGCCCTAATTCTAACTCTAAACCTAACAATAAAAATAACTTTAATGGAACCGTAACTATAAAACCTAAGGCTAACCCTAATTCCAATCCTATTCCTATCCCTAACTGAAATCACAATCCTATACATAGCCCTAAACATTAACCAAATCATAACTGTAACCCTTAACTAAACTTACCCTAAGTTTAACCTGGACCCTAATTCATACCCTAACACAAACATTAACACTAATCGTAACCTTAAACCTAACCCAAACAGTTACCATAATTTAAACCACAAATTTCACACTAACACTAACACTAAAACTGAACCTAAACCTAAACCCAATGCTAACCCTAACTGTGAGCCTTACCTTAACCCTGACAATAATCCTAAACCTAACTCAAACTGTAAACGTAATTTTAAGAATAACCCTAAATGTAACCCTAACCCTGAACCCTATTTATAACCTTAATCCTAACTCTGACAGTAACACTAACCATTACTCTAATGTAACTCTAACTTGAACCCTAAACCTAACCCTAACCATAACCTAAAACCTAAACCTAACACTAACCCTAACCCTAACCCTAAGCAGAACACAAACCTAACCCAAACCCTAATGCAAACCATAAACCTAACCATAGCCCTACCGCTAACCATAATGCTAACCCTAACACTAAATCTAAACCTAACATTAACCCTAAATCTGACCATAACCATAACTGTAAGTGTAACTCTAACCATAACCTTAACCGAAACCCTAAAAATATCCATAACCCTAACCTTAATCCAAACAGTAACCCTCACAATAACCTTAACCTTAAAAATAACCCTTACTCTAAACCTAACTGTAACAAATCTTAAATGTAACACTAAACATAACCGTAATCATAAACATAAAGCTAACCATAAACCTAACATTAATTGTAAACCTAACCCTAACCCTAAAAGTAAACATAACCCTGACCCTAACTATAACCCTAACCCTAACCATAATGTAACCCTACACAGCACCCTAAACATAACCCCAAACCTAAACGTAACTCTAAAACTAACCCTAAGAGTAACTATAACCCTAACAAGAAATCTTACTGTAACCATAAAACCAAAGCTTAACCATGCTCCTAAACCTAACCTTAACAATAAACATAGCCCTGACCCTAAAACTAAATGTAATCTTAAACTTAATGGTAACCCTAAGCCTAAAACTAACTATAACCCTAACACTAACCGTAACACTAACCCTAACCCTAACTGTAACCTTATCCTCCATAAATCTAAACCAATTACTAACCATACCTTTAAACCTAACCCTAACTCTAACCCCAACACAAACCCTAACCGTAAGCCTAAGCCAAACCCTAAATGTAGGCCTAAACCTAACCATAGATCTTAACCTAACCAGAACCATAACCCTAACACTAAACTTAACTTTGACTGTAAACCTAACCCTAACATTAACCATAATGCTAACCATAACACTAACTGTAACCTTAAACCATACTCTAAACCTAACCTAACCCTAATATTAACCATAACCGAATCCCTAAACCTAACACTAACCCTAAACCTAACTGCACCACTAACACTAACTCTAACCATAATCTTAACCATAATCCTAAACCTAATCCTATCACTGACTATAATCCTAAAACAAACCCAACACTAAACCTAACCATAAACCTAAGTCTAACTTTAAAACTAACCCTAACCCTAACTATAAGCCTAATATGATCCTTAACCCCAAACCTAACCCTTACCCTAACTCTAACTGTAACACTAACTCTAACCTAAACTGTAAGCCTCACTGTAACTCTAAACTTAACCCTAAACCTAAGCATAACCCTAACCATAACCGTAACTCAAACCCTAACACTAAGCACAACCCTAACCATAAAACTTACCTTAATACTAAACCCAACCCTAAAACTAAACCTAAGTGTAACCCCAACAATAACCCTAACACTAAAAGTAACCTTAAACATAACCCTAACCTGAAGCTTAACTGTAACCCTAGACCTAACCCTAACCCTAACTTTAACTTTAAACCTAAATGTAATCCTGAACCTAATCCTAAGCGTATACATAATCCTAACCCTAATATTAACCTTATCAAAACCTTACCATTACCCTAACGCTAAACCCAAATGTAACCCGAACATCAACTTAACCCTAACCATAACCGTAACCTTAAGCTTAACTCAAACCATAACCATAAACATAAACATAAACCCAACTCTAGCCCTAAATGTAAACACAACCTAACCCTACCATAAACCTAATCCTAACCATAATCCTAACCCTAAGAGTAAACCTATCCTAATCTGAAACCTAACTGTAACCCTAGCCCTAACAACCGCAACCATAAGCCGAACCATAGCCCTGAAACTAACCGTAACCACAAACCTAACCCTAACTGTAATTCTCAGCCTAAATCTAACTATAGTCCTAACATTAACCCTATTGCTAACCTTAAACCTAATTGGAGCTGTAAACCCAACTTCAACCGTAGGCATAACACTAACCCTAATTCTAGCCCTATTCCTAAGTGTAAACCAAAACTTAATGCTAAACATAACCCTAAACCTAACCCTAACTGTAACTCAAACTCTAACATTAACTGTAACCATAACACTAGCCCTAAATCTAACCCTAACCTAATCCTAAATGTAACCGAAACCCTAAACATAACACTAACTTTATCAGTAACCGTACCCTTATCTTAACCCAAAACATAATCCAAACCCAAACCATAACCATAACACAAATCCTAACAGTAAGGCTAACTGAAACGTTTATCATAACAGTAGTCCTTAACCTAACTAGAATTGTAAACCCAACACTAACCCTAACCCTAAATCTAACCATAAGCCTAACCCTAACAATAACCATAACTCTAACCCTAACCATAACACTAACTATAACCATAACCCATAGTTCAAACCTAACCTAACATTAACACTAACTGTAATGTTAACACTAACCCTAACACTAATCCTAAACATAACTCTACCCCTAACACTAATCCTTAACCATAAACCTAACTCTATATGTAACCCTATCAATAACCTTAACAGTCACCATAACCCTAACCATAATCTTGAGTAATGGTAAACCTAGACTTAATCGTAACTCAAACCGTAATCCTAAATGTAATGTTAAAAATAAACCTAGCCTAAAACATGACTCTAATCCTAACTGTAACACTAACCCTAAAGTTAAGCATAACCCTAAACCTCAACCTAAACCATAAACCTAATCCTAACCCCAAATCCAAATATATCCCTACCCCTTACTGTAATGTTACCCTAACTGCAAACCTAACTGCAAAACGAACTCTAATCATAACCTTAACTCTAACCATAATCATATACCAACCCTACCCCTAAATATAACCATAAACATAGCCTAACCCTACCATAACTCTGAAATTAACCCTAGCCATAACATTAACAATAAACCTAACAGTAAACTTATCACTAAGTCTAATTGCAACCCTAACACTATCCCTAACAGTAGATGTAACACAAACTATAACCCTAACTCTAAACATGACCCAAAACTGAAGCCTAAATATACCCTAAACCTAACTCTACCGTAGCCCTAACCATAACCCAAACTGTCACCCTAACTCAAATTATAAATGTAACCCTAAACGTAATCCTAACTCTAATCCTAAAGATAACACTAAATCTAAACATAACTGTAAACTAACCCTAACCATAAACATAACCCTAACCCATAATCTAACCCTAACTGTAACCCTAACACTAACCATAACCCTAAACCTAATCCAAACCATAACCCCAATGCTAATCCTAATTGAAACCCTTACCCTAAACCTAACTATAAACCTAAACCTAACTCTAACTGTAACAATAACCCTAAACCTAACTATAAAACTAACCCTAAACCTAAACCTAACCGGAAACATAACCATAACTGTAACACTAACCCTAACACTAACTGTAACCCTAACTGTGAGTCTAACCCTAAACTTAACTGCAACCCTAACCCAAAACCTAAATATCATGGCAACCCTAAACTTAACCCTAATCCTAACAGTAAACTTTTTGCTAACATTACCATAACTGTATCCTAACTCAAACTCTAAACTTAAACCTAAAACTAACCTTCTTTGTAACCCTAACGCTAACCAAAACATAAAACTAGCCCTACCCATAAACCTATCTCTCAACATAACTGTAAACCTAACAATAACCCTAACTGTAAACTTAACACTAAACCTAAACCTAACCCTAAACATAGAACTAACGATCACCCTAAGCTTAACTCTAACACTAACCCTAAATCTGACCCTAACAGGAATTGGAACCATAAGTGTAACACTAACCCTAATGATGACACTAATCCTAACTGTAATCCTAAACCTAAGCTTAACCGCAATAGTAACCCTAACCCTAACCATAACCTAAACCCTAAAATTAATGCAAACTGTAACCTGAACACTAAACTAATCCCAACCCTAACCTTAACCCTAAACCTAACCATAACCATGACACTAAGCCCTACCCTAACTCTAACCATAACATTAAATCTATCTCTGATACGAACCTTAACTCTAAAACTAACCATAACTCTGACCCTAATCCTAAATGTAAACCTAATCATAACAATAACCCTAACCCTAAATGTAACTGTAACCCTAAACCTAAACTTAACCCTAAAATAACCCTATCTCTCACCCAAAAGCTAATGCTAACCATAACTGTGATCATAACACTAACTCTAAACCCACACATAACTTTAACTGTAAAACTAACCCTAACCCTATCCATAACCATCAACATAAACTTAACACTAAATGTAAACCCTAACCCTAAACCTAATGCTAAATGTAACCCTAACACTAACTCTAACCCTAATGCTAATCCTACCATAACACTAACCTAAAACTAACCATAACTCTAATGGTAACCCTACTTCTAACCCTAAAACTAACACTGACAAAATCTTTAACCGTAACCCTAACACAAACCCTAATGCTAACCCTAACTGTAAGTCTAGTCCTAATCTAAACCATAACCCTAAATCTTATACTAATTCTAATGATAACATTAACCCTAACTCTAATCCTAACTCTAATTTAACACTAACCCTAACCCTAACCCTAACACTATCCTAAAAGTAACTCTCAAACTCACCTTAACCCTAACTCTAACTGTAAACCTACCAATAACCATATCTGTAACCATAAACCTAACCTAACCATAACCATAATCGGAAAAGTAATGGTAACCCTAACTTTAACCTAAGCCTAAACCTAACTGTAACCCTAACTCTAACCATGAACATAACCCTAACTGTAACCCTAACTGTAATATTAACCTTAAACTTAACACTAACCATAAACCAAGACCTATCCTAAATCAAAACCATAAACTTAACCCTAACATTAACCGTAACCACAAACTGAAACATAACTGTGATCCTTAAACAAACCCTAACCATAAACCTAATCAAACAATGAATCGAATGTAACCCTAAACCTATACATAACCCTAATTTAAACATAACCCTAACCCAATGTGTAAATGTAACTGTAATCCTAAACTTAAACCTAACCATAACCCTAACCTGTAACTCTAACACTAAATGTAATGCTAACCCTAACCTAATACTTAATCTTAAAGTTAACCATAACCCTAAAACTAACCCTAACTGTGACCCTAAACTTAACCCCAATCATAACCGTAACCGTAACCCTAACCCTAACCCTAACAATAACCATAACCCTAAACATTACAAAAAACATAACCCTAACAATAAGCCTAACTCTAAATATAACAACAAACCTAACCATAACCATAACACTGACCCTAACTCCAACTGTAACATTAACTCTAAACCTAGTCATAAACATAACACTAACAGTGACCATAAGCCTAAATGTAACCCTAACACTAACCCTGACAGTAACCCTAACCTTAACACTATCAAACTTAAACTCTAATCCTAACACTAATCCTAAGCCTAACCATAACCACATACCTCAATATAACATTAAATGTTACCCAAACCATAAAACTAAACTTTACTCTAACAGTCACTCTAATGCTAACATTAATCCAAACCATAACTGTAATCCTAAATCTAACCATTAGTGTAACCTGAGGACAAACCATAATTCTAAACTTAACCCTAACACTAACCTGATCCATGAACCTAAACAGAACCCTATCCATAATGCTAACCCTAACACTAACAATTACACTAACCTTAAACCTAACCCTAAGTGGAGCTATAATCGTAAGTGTAACACTAATCTTAACCTTAACTCTAAGCATAAGCCTAACCCTAAGACTTAACCATAACACTAATCCTAACCGCAAACCCTAAACTTAACTGTAACCCTAACCATAAACCTAAACCTAACTGCACAGCTAACAATAAGTCTAACTGTAACACTAATCTTAACACCAACTGTAGTTCTAATCCTAACTTTAATTCTAACCCTAACCCTAAACCTAATTAAAATAATAACCATGACCGAAAACCTAGCCCCAAAGATATCCTAACCCTAAGCTAAACATTTAGCATAACCATATTCCTAAACCTAAACCTAAACATAAGCGTAACAGGAAGCATAAAACCAACCGTAAACTTAAACCTTAGCCTAAACCTAAACCAAATATAATGCTAACCCTAGTCCTAACCGTAACCCATAACATAAACCTAACCTTAAATGTAACCCTAACACTAATCCTAACCCTAACTATAACCCTAAACCTACACCATCACTGTAACCCTAAACTTAACCTTAAACGTAACCATAAACCTAACTCTAATTGTAACTTGAAACCTAAACCTAAAACTGAAAATAACACTAACCCTAACCATAACCCTAAATCTAACCCTACCCATAAACCTAAAACGATAAAACTAAACCTAACCTTACCCCAAAAGTAACCCTAAACCTAAAGGTAACTGTAGCTCTAAATGTAACCCTAAACCTAACACTATCTGTAACTCTAACCATAACACTAACTATAATTGTAAGCATAATTATAATTGTTACACTAACCCTAACTGTACTCATAACAATAAACATAACACTAACACTAACTCTAACTTTAAAATTAATGCTAACCGTAAACCTAACTCTCACCCTAACCATACCCCTAAACCTAAATGTAACCCTAAACCTAAATCTTACCCTTACCGTAATCCTAAAAATAAAGCTAAATGCAATAATTACCCTAACCCTAAGCCTAACCCTAAATGTAACCCAAATGCCAACCCTTTCCCTAACCATAACCCTAAATGTAAACATAACTCTAAATGTAAAACTAACCCTAACCCTAACCCTAACCCTAAACTAACAGTAACTCTAACCATAACCCTAACCGTTACCCTAAACCTAACACTAACAATAACCATAACTCTAATACAAACTCTAAAAATAAAATTAACCCTAACTCTTAGCATAATCCTCACTGTAACCATAAACCTAACTCTAAACGTAAGCCTTATGCTAATCCTTAACATAACCATAACTATAAATGCAACACTAACCCTAACCCTAACTGTAACCTTAACACTAAACCTAACCATAAACCTAACTCTAGCACTAACCCTAACTGAAACTCTAACCCTAACATTTTCATAACCCTAACCCTAAATCTAACCTTAATTATAACCATAGCCCTAATGCTAACTGTAACCTTAAACTTAAAACTATACCTAACCTTAACCCTAACTCTAGCCCTAATCCTAACCTTAACTCTAACCCTAAATCTCACCTTATCCCTAATTGAAACCTTAACCTTAAATCTAAACTTAACCTTAACTGAAAGTTAATGGTATCCCCAAACCTAATTGTTAGCCTAAACTTAAACCTAACTCTGGCCCAAAACCTAACCCCAAAAATAAACCTAATCAAAACCCTAACCATAAGCCTAAACTTAAGTGTACCTCTAAGCCTAAACATAACACTATCCATAATCCTAACCAATACTAACACTAACACTAAGCGTAACATTAACCTTAACCCTAACACTAACCCTAATTCTAACTCTAACCCTAAGACTAACCCTAATCCTAATCCTAACTGTAACAGAAATCCTTAACCTAACCATATCCATCACCCTAAACCTAATTGGAACCCTAAACCTAACACTAACACTAACCATAAAATTAACACTAACCATAAATATAACCTATACCTAAACCTATAACCTTAATTGTAACACTAACCCTATCTCTATCATAAACCTAACTGTAAACTAAACCTAACTGTAACCCTAACCCTAATCCAACTTTTAACCCTAAACCTAACCCTAACCATAAACCTTATACTAACCATAATGCTAACCCTAACCATAAAACTAATCCTAAATGTTACTTTACAACTAACACAAACTGTGACCCTAACACTGACGCTAACTGAAACTTTAACCCTAAAGCTAAACCTAATTGTAACTCTTACCCTTACAATTTAGTAACCATAACCCTAACCCTAAACATAGCCATAACTCTAACCGTAGCATAAATCCTAAACCTAACACCACCCTAAATCAACTCTTAACCCTAACTATAACCATAACTCTAATCCTAACAAAACCCTAAGCATAACGTAACACTAACCATAAATGTAATGCTAAACTTAGACCTAACTGTAACCTGAACCCTAAACCTAACTGTAACTCTAAATATAACTCTATCCCTAAACCTAACCCTATTTGTAATCCACTTAACCATAACTCTAACCCTAAACCTAACCCTAATCCTAACCCTAACCCTACCCATAAACCTAATGTTAACCCTTACCCTAAATGTAACCCTTACCCTAAACCTATTTGTAACCCTATCCCTAACCCTAACGGTAACCCTAGCACTTACTGTTGCCCTAAACCTAACCAAATCAGAACCATAACACTGATCCTAACTGTAACCGTAACCCTAAAACTAACCATAAACCTAAACTAACCCTAACAGTAACCCTAAACCTAACCCTAACTCTAACCCTAACCCTAACCCTAACTGTAACTATAACTGTAAATGTAACATTAACACTAAACCTAACCCTAACCATAAGCCTAAACACAAGCTTAACTGTAAATATCCCTAATAATAACACGAACCATAAACCTAATCCTAAAACTAACACTAACTGTAACCATACACTAACCTTAACTCTAACCTTAACTTTATAGCTAATTGCAACCCTAACCCTAAAGCTAACACTGACTGTTATTGTATCCCGAAACCTAACCATAACTGTAATCCTAGAACTAACGCTAAACCTAACCCTAAATGTTAAACCTAGCCCTAACCCTAGCCATGCCCCTAAACATAACCCTAACTCTAACAATAACTGTAAAGCTAAACCTGACCTTAACCCTAAACATAACCCTAAACTTAACTCTAACCATAATCCTAAACTATCACTAACGGTAAACCTAACCCTATTCCTAAACCTTATCGATCTCTAAACATAAACCTAACCCTAACCCTAAACCTTAACCTAACGCTAACTAAAACCTAACCCTAATACTAACCCTAACCGTAACAGTACTCCTAACCATAAGAGTAACCCTTAACCTAATCATAACTTTAAACCTACCCCTAAACATAATCCTAACCGCAACCCTAAAAATAATCCTAATGGTAAAACTAACCCTAACCGTATCACTAGCCCTAGCCTCACTGTAATCCTAACACAAACCATTTCCCTAAACCTAACCGAAAGTATAACCCTAACCTTAATCCTAAATGTAACCCTAATCTTAACCCCAACTGTAAACCTAAACCTAACTCTTAATGTACCCCTAATCCTAACAATAAACCTAAAAGTAATCATCAATGTAACACTAAAACTAACCCTAACCATAAGTCTAATCCTAACAATAACCCTACCTCAAACACTAACCCTACACATAACAGTAAGTGTAAAACTGAACATAACTGTAAATCTAAAACTAACCCTTACCCTACCCCTAACTGTGATACTATTCCTAACCCTAACCAAAATGCTAAACCTAACCTTAAGTGTAACCCTAACCCTAACATTACCTTAACCATAACCCTAACCCTAAACCTAACCATAACACCAACCCTAATCTTAACCATGAAACTAATCCTAACATTAACCTAACCATAAACCTAACAGTAACACTAATGCTAATGATAATAGTAAAACTAAACCTAACCCTAAAAATATCCCAAACCCTAACTGTAACACAAAACCTAAATCTAACCTGAACCCTAACACAAATAATAACACTAACACTAACATTAACCCTAATAATAGGTCTAATACCAACCCTAAACATAACCTTAAGAATAACCTTAAACCTAACTGTAACTCTAACCCTAACCCTAACAATAACCTTAACCCTAGCTGTAATCATAGCCTTAAGCCTAACCCTAACCCCAAACATAACCCTAAACCTAACCCTAACCATAATCCTAACCTTAACACTAACTTTAACACTAACCCTAACCATAATCTTAACCAAATGCTAACTGTATCCCTATTCCTAACCCTAACTGAAATCCTAACCCTAAAAATAACACTAACCATAAGCCTAATCCTAAACATAACCATACATGTAACACTAATCCTAACTCTAACACCAACCATAAGCCTAAATATAAGCCTAACAGTAACCCTAACCCTAACCATATCCATAATTGTAAATGTAACTGTAAGCCTAAACCTAACCATTACCCTAATCATAACCCAAACTCTGACTCAAACACTAACCCTAACCATAGACTAACCCTAACTCTAACCCTATGGTAACATTGACCCCAATCATAAAACTATTCCTAAACACAACACTAATATTAACTGTAATCCTAAACTTAACATTAACAGTAAACCTAATCCTGACTGTAACCCTAAATATAGCCCTAATCCAAATTGTAATCATAATCCTAACTCTAAATGTAAACCTAATATTGGCCCTAAATGGAACAATAAATCTAACCCTAATTGTAATCCTAAATCTAACCCAAAGTTTATCCCTAAACCTCACCCTAACTGTAACCCTAATTTTAATTCTAATCCTAACCCTAATTGTAACCCTAAACCTAAATGTTACTTTACAGCTAACACAAACTGTAACCCAAGCCCGACACTAGCCTTAACCCTTAGCATAACACTAATGGTAAACCTAAACATAAAATTAACCATAACTGTAACACTAACACTAACTGTAATCCTAAGCCTAACCTGAACAATAACCGTAAGCCTAACTTTAATATTAACACTAACCCTAACCCTAAATTTTAACTTAACCGTAAAACTAAACCTAACCATAACCCTAACCGTAACTGTAACCCTCACTTTAACCCTAATCCTAACCCTAACCCAAACCTAATCCGAACTCTAAATGTAGCCCTAAACCTAACCCTAAACCTAAACCTAATTGTGAAGCTAAATTTAATCTTAAAATTAACCCTAGCTATAATCTTAAACCTAAACCTAACCATTAACCTAATCCTAACCTTAATCAGGATACTAACCTTAACACTAACCTTACCTATAACCATAACTCTAAACATAATCATAACCCCAAACCTAACCCTAACTCTAACCCTAATCTAATCTGTAAACCTAAACTAACTATAACCCTAACTCTAACTGTAAACTTATCTCTAAACCTTACCATAACACTAATCCTAACCCTAACTGAAACTATAACCCTAAAATTAACCCTAACCTAAAACAACAGAAACCCTATATGTAACACTAACCCTAATCCTAAATGTTACCCTCACCCTAAAGGTAACCCAAACCCTGACCATAAGCATAACCCTAACCTTAAACATAACCATAACCCAAACACTAACCCTAACCCTAATCCTAACCATAATCCTAATCCTTCTGCCAATGCTTACCGGAACACTAAAGTTAAAGCTAATTCTAAGGTGAAACCTAACCTTAACCCTAAACCTAACCTTATATACAAACTAACCCTAATCCTAACCCAAGCCTTAAACCTAACCATAACCCAAAATCTAACCCTAATCCTAACTGTAACCCTAACACTAACCATAATCCTAAACCTAACCCTAACCCTAACCTTAAACCTAACCGTATCCGTAAGACTAACGCTAACTCTATGACTCAGTGTAACCCTAATATTAATCCTAACGCTAACCATAACCATAACACTAACTCTAACCCAACCATAAGCCTAACCCTCAATCTAAACCTAACCCTAACCCTACTTAAACACTAACCTTAATCCTAACTGTAAACTCAATGCTAATCTTAACATGAATCATAAACATAACCCTAAAATTAATCCTAATAGTAATGTTAAAACTATCCCTGATATCTGACCAACCCCAGGCCCTGCGAGTGTGGGGGTGAGTTTCTGCTCTTTCCTGCACCCACCCACTGCTTCAAGCCCAAACCCACCACATGAAAGAGGCATTTCTCCACATTCTCCAGTCCTCTCCCACCCAGCTGGACCCAGCACAACACGACATCTGAGTAAGAACTTCTGCTGCACTCTTGGGAGTTCTGTAGACCCACCAAAACACAACAATTGTGAGTGTGTGAGAGAGCTTTGGACCTGTCTCACCCCCACTTTTTATACTCCTGCTGACCCAGCCCAGACCCAGCATACAGGCTTGAGGGAAAACCCTGCAGATAAAGTCCCTGCAATGAGACTAGGGTCAGAACCACACTGCCAATCCAGGAAGAGATCATCTTACCAGAGGTGTACAGCAGGCCCACCTGCAAGGGCAACAAAAGTAAGGAGCTAAGCACAGTATCCGAATCCAAGCCAGGCAAAACTGCATGAACTAGAACTTGGTATATCAGTACCTGAATTGCATTAAGTGATAAAGACATAATTGCACCAAAGGCCAGAGCTCAGTGTTAAACAAAATGATAAAGACAAGGAGCAAAATGCAATCTCAGGCCTCAAATCCCCCATAACAAGTGCAGAGGACACTAGCTCAGCTGAAATAAATGAATCAATAGCGTCAAAAGTAAATAAACAACAGCAGAAAGATATAGAGGAACTCAGAGCAGAATTAATTTCTGGAATTAAAAAAAAAGACCTCTGGATTTATAGCAGACGAACTTAAGAATCAAATGCAGAAACAAGGAGGAAACAAAATGCCTGACGAGAACAAATGCAGTGGACACTAGCTTAGCTGAAATACATGAATTAATAGTATTGGAAGTAAATAAGCAACTACAGAAAGGTTTAAAGGGACTCAAAACAGGTTAGTATCTGAAATGAAAAAATAAATATCTAAATTCATAGCACCTGAAAGAAAGAATCAAATATAGAAACAAAGAGGAAGCCCAATCTGTAAAAAACTCTGTAGTAAAAGAATTAATAACTGCTTCTAAAGAAGACATTGGGAAAAAAACACAGAGATTAAAAAACGATAGATTCCTTGAATGAGCAATACAGGAAAGAAATAGATCACATGAAGCAGAGTCAAAGAGATTTAGAGGAATTTAAAATCTCAATCACAAACCTGAAAAACCGTTTGAGTGAAACTGAAGATAGAGTTTCAGATCTTGAAGATGCTGGTGCAGCTAGAGAAAATGTAAGAAAGGATCTCTTAAAAACAACTAGGATGCAGAAAAAAAATTCATCAAGTGCAAGATGATGCAAAGATGAACAATGTGAGAATAATAGGCATCAATGAGAATCAAGGAGTCAATACAAATGATATAAAAAGAATATGGACAGAAGTAATAGCAGAAAACTCCCCAA
>NDGN011556498.1:5410-23416 GCA_002564285.1 Tympanoctomys barrerae | reverse complement strand
CTTCCCTGGCAAGCACAAGGGCCTGAGTTCAATCCCTGGCTCCGCAAAAAAAAAAAAAAATTGCAATATTAATCAATGTTGTAATAATAATTGCTTTTCTACTGCTTACTTTTGGGAGGCACCAAAGAAATTTTGAATACTGAGTGAAAGATGACTATAATAATATTGATGATAATAATAACAATGACCAACATTTGGAGGTGCTTCTGCTTTCTGTATGTCCCCATAAACATCTCACTATTATATGGATGTTATTATTATCATCAATTCCACTTTACAAATGCAGATGACACTAAATCTCAGAAGAAGTAAGTGATTTTCTCCACAGCACATATTAACAAAGAGCTGGCAATTTAATCCTGAATTTATCTGATATCAAAGTATTTACAGAATAGTTAGCATAGATATACAGCTACTTTCTCTTAGTTCAATGAGAAGAAAGTTTTGAACTAATAGTGTTTAGACAGGATCTCATGTTTGCATCTTGTACTGTGAATAACTACTACAATGACAACAATATGCAATGTATTAATTATTGTAACTGTCCTACTATCCTGTTTTGAGACTATCTCATTGCTATTTCTTTCTCAATAAAATTAATATGAAGAAATAAAGTCTATAGCACTGATAAAAATAGAGATACAATGAATTTGGGTGAGAGCCATCCTTCATAGAGAGGCATCAACCTGCTCCTCTGTTCTATCTATGTATTGTAAAGTACAGCAGAATGCTTCTGCCTTGGTTGACAAGAAAGCACAGCCAGTCAGTGAACCAAAGGGATCTATAGGTGCTTCTGCTTAGGGCTAGGGCCTTATGATATGCCTGGAGCACAAAGTGGGTCTAAAGAAATGCTTCAGTTAGGGGAGTTGGGCTGGGCCTCTTTCAAGGAGGTGAAGGAAATACTGCAGGCTTGTGGTTAGTTGAACTTTCCCAGGCTTCTCAGCCGGGTCTTAGAAAGTTCATGCGAGGACCTGGCTGGTTAAAACTGGTAAACTGAACATTCCTCATTCAGTGTACTTGTCAGGTTACAGGCCCGTTCTAAGTCACGCAGCATTAAATAAACAGAACTTTACGAAAACATCCAGCTCTGTATACATCTTATCTCATCATCTGCTCTTCCATATCAGGTGAATGTCATGCATTTTGTAGATGACTGTTGCCGAAGCTGCAGAACAGCTGAGAGGCATCTTAGTGCTGGTAGGGCAACAGGGAGGCCAGTGCTTCCCTGGGGGGCTAGTTTTTAAAAGAATCAGTTTCTCCATGGTCTTCTCTGCCCTTTTTTGCACCGTGCTATCTGCACGGATTACTTCCCATCTACATCAGCAGGAGACTTGGCTCAGAACCTCGCCAGTTATCTATATATAGATGCTTAAACTATGCAATGACACTCGTTTTGTTTCCCTATATAACTTTCTACCACTGATGGAATTGTTTTCAATGTTCTAAAACACAAGGTTCATTTAATTTAATCTCTCATTAGGTCATTTTAAAACAATGATTTTCAAACAAAGGTAATTTTGCCCCCCAGGGGACATCAGATGTCTGGAGGTATGTTTGCTTGTTGTGGGAGGGGTAAAGCAAAGCTACTGGCGTTTAATGGGTAGAGACTAGGGATTGGGCGGAAAATCTTATCACAGGCAGGGAAGCTTCCATCACAAAGAACTATCTGATTTCAAGTGACAGTGTTAAGTTTGAGAAACTCTGTCTAGGCTTTTATAAAGTCACTAAAATTCTCCTTTATGAAGTTCAAAAGATAAATTGGTCAGATTGCTGAAACAAATACACTGAGAGTTTGAACGTAAAATGCTCATCACCTGAGAGTTCATATAAAAATATTGAGCTGCCTGGGGCCCTGGGGGTAATACATTAAGTATTCTCTTAGTGACAGAAAGCAAGAGTAACTGTTTAGATAAGGCCCCAAACAGCTCTCTCTGATGTCACAGGGCCCATTCTTCTCTGTCTAGGCAAAGGGTAAGGTCAGATGTGGCAATGCTGTTCCAAACAGCAGCAGTGTCCCCAGCATTTGCATAGTATTATGACACCTCTACTCTTTGCCCTCTAGTGCTTAACTCAGACATCTCTTCTATAATGGGAAAGGAAAGTGTGTTTTGAGCACAAATGAAATTCTAAAATTGGGTTTTCCCTGGCAAAGAGAGTCCATATGCAATGAAATAACCTTTGAATGGCCACGGCTTTGTGTTGCTTTTACCAAAAGGAGCATTTCCCAGGAGTCATTTCCAAGGGCCAAGCCGTCATGTGGACTTTTCACTTGTGCTCACCTTTGCCTGATTCTCAAAGGCCTGTCTCATCACATTTGAGGAGGCCTTGTACTTGAGCAAGCTAAACAGTCACAGCTCTGCCTTTGCTGACCTCCCTGTAATAAGTGCTATCTACCTCTGGTTGCTCAGAATGAAATAAGGCACCGGGCAGTTAAACACTCTGCCCTGACTCAAGTGGCACCTTGAGGACACTGCAGGAAACTGGCTGTGAGATTTCTGAATTCTAATTAAAGCAGAAACAGAGCTGTAGTGAGCTAGAAGAGTAGAAGAGCATTGGAAGTGCCGAGTCTCTTCCTTTTGCTTCTTACATGTAGTGGAATCTAAGTTTAATTTTTTCTTTGACTCCATAACACAAGTTTAATGATAATAACAATAAGAATGAAGTCAAATGTCACCATCTGGGAAAGTGTGAATTTTGAGTGAGGTGAAGTGGTGCTAACATGCAATTGTATGCATTGGTTGAGTAACTAGACACACAAACAACCTCTGCTTGCACAACCTGTGTTTGGATGTACAAATGCAGGTGATCACATATAATTCAGAAACCACTTTGAAAAGCAGAGCACAAAACCTATAGGCACAGCCTTTGGTGACTCTGACCCACGTGTAAGGAAAACAGGATACTGTCTTTGGACTGGCTAGTGGCAAGATTTATGTTTCAGAATATTGCAACATAGCTTCCTTCCCCCAGTTTCCTTTGTGCATTGTATGAAGGAAGAGAATAAAGAACTGCTTTTACAGTACAGCCGTGTGTAAAGATGGGTGGCATGTAGTTCTTTTAAATAGCACATGGGCCTTTCTGGGTCACTGCAGGCCATCGTTTCCCTGCTTTATTTAACACCTGTTTTTCATGCTTCCATGATACAATGAAGTGGCAACTTTCATTCATTCACCATGTACTTCTGAAAGTAGCTGCTAGGGTTCCTTAGGACGGTGGCGGGCAAGAAACTACCTGTGCCATTACTCAGAACATGCTGTGTGACTCATCTTTGCTAATGGGGAGAAGACTCACAGCCATGGCTGGCATTTCTGCTTGGAAATTACAGGAGCTCTGAGTTCTGACTGGCAAGGAACTTGCACAGGACAAGGACAGTGAGCGGCGGGTCTCTGCTGTCTGTGTCTACAGCATTTTGCTACATGCTGGGCAGGCAATGAGTGGTAGAAGTTTTCAAGAACACATAATCATTATTGGGACTATGGACAATTGCACATCTTTTCTCCTGGCTCTCAGTTATGTTCTAAATTTTTCAAGAATGAGCATATGTTATATACCTATTAAACAGTCTGAATACAACCAATCCAGGAAATTCAATAGACCATGAGTATTTGAAAATAGGGAATTTGTCTATCCTGTTCACTAAAGTTTTCTAGACATTACTGCTTAGGAAACAGTAGATAGTACCTACAGGCACAAAAAGAGGTCTGTGTGGTAAAACAATTTAAATCTAGTTTTGGGAGTATAGTGAAAAAATGTAACACAAGTAACAAAAGATGCAAGACTGTGTATATACATATGCATGTGAAATTATGCTTTCATATTAATAATTAGAAAATAATGCTAGACTGTATATCTATGTGTGTGTGTATATATGTGTGTGTGTATGTATGACTATACATGCCATATATACTAGCGATTGACACATATTGCCAGAGTCTGTTTACATTTATACACACGTATCTGTGTGTTCATGAGTGTGCATTCCTAGCTAGGAACAGAAAGAGCAAGAATGAACTCACCAATTCTGGGAAGAGAATAGAGTTCAGAGTTTCATAGAGAGGGCGTGGAGGACAGAAGCACAGGGGAGTGAGAATACAAGCATGAGGAAGGTATGTTTGGTTCTAAGGTAGGTATGAAGTTATGTTTGGCTAGGCGAGTCCAGTGGGGAAAATCTAGTTCATATGGCAGATATTCGTTCATCTTCACAGATATTTAGCAGGAGAGAAATGCAGTGAGGTGATTTTCAGGAGTGATGATCCTGACAGATTTAAGAGATACAGGTCGGTCAGAAGCAGAGGAAGCCAGAGAGCAGGCCTGGCCGTGTTTCAGACCCAGTGTGATACAGGGGCAGCAGAGGGAGGAGGGGGGAGCAGAGGGGTTGGACTCCAGGGAGCAGACTCCAAACACCCCAGAGGAAAATTCCATCAGCCCTGATAAGTTGGAGTCAGTGTCCAGGCCAGGAATGCTAACTCTGCCGTGTTCCAGAGAGGCTCAGAACTTCATGAATGCCTGTCCTGGTGACACGTTTGCTCACTTTTCAGAGCTGAAAACTCCTCAGACTTGTGAGTCTATCTCCCTGTTGCCTTAGGGCCAGCACATATTTAACCCAATCCACAAATGTACTAGGTGCCTGCTTTTCCTCACTTGTCTCCTTGGAGGAAATTCTGCAGCCTTCCATGGTAATGAATTCCTCCTTCAAACTCTGCCTGTGGTCCAGACAGAGTTTTCTGTGAATGGCAAACCTCTCAGATTTTTTAACAAAACAAACAGACAGAACACAAAAGCAAAATGCATATAAAAACAACCTCACCTTAATCATTCAGAGGATAAATTCTCCTTTATTATGTGGAAAGACTGAATTAATTTACAATAATCACTTTTTAAAGATTTCTGGGATTTCCAATTTGCAATCAATAAATGTTTGTCATTTAAATTAAATTTGCAGAATTTACAGCCTGCAACCAGATTTTTGCCACATTTGGAAATGGCACTTATGGAGAACATAGACTTCAAGTAAGAAAATAATAGCCATTTAAGTGGGGAGATAATTGGTTGTAACATAAGAACATTGAAGAATGTTGAAGCTCATGGAGACTTATGGAGTATTTTAAAAATTTATGCTGTACTTATCTTTGCATTTGTAGTCTACCACAAAATTCCAAATTCTGGGTATAAATCAGTTAGATGTTCATCTTGGAGACTCACAAATCAGAAAGCAACAATCTAATCCAGTCTGGGTGCTGTTTTATTTTCCACTTCTACCCGTCGGTTTATCTTACAGAGAAACTAGCACTGTTGATGTGTGTGTGTGTGTGTGTGTGTGTGTGTGTCCATCTGTAGGCCTCAGGTACGCATTGCTGTAGACTATTTGACTTGATAACATCTGGCTTATCTTGGGAACATCTGGTTTAGCACCCTGTTTCCTCCCTGCCATTATGCTGACCACTGGAAAAATATGCCTCAGGAGTTCTGACCCACGGGGCTGCGTCTACTGGCACCAACCCGTACTAATAAAGAGCAAGTCACAGGTTGCAGGGTGCGTGGCCATGGTTCACCAGCACTAACTTTCCTGGTGCTAACTTCTGTTGATGGCTTTTAGTGACGGCAGATGTGATTGGCTGCAGTTTTCCATGGGAGTTAATTCAGATCCCTTCTACAATCAGGAAAATGATGCCCTGTATGTTTCATAAGGTCAAAGTATTTTTGTAAGGGAAAAGATACAGGCCAAAAATTTCGTTTCAGGTGCTTTGAGCTCTCCAAGAAATGGGTGAGTCATTTTACAGGCTTGTCTTAGGCTTCTTCCAATTTCCTGGGCTTCTGGAAGCAGTATCTTAGTTACTTTTCTCTTGTTGCTGGGACAAAATACCCAACACCCAGCATGTAAGAAGGACAGGTTTACTTGGCTCACAGTTTGTGGAAATTTCAATCCATACATGGCTGGCACCAAGGCGGAGTGGCACGTGGTAGAGGGCAACAGTTCATGGTTGCAGAAAACAGCAAAATCAGCTAAAGCAAAAAAAGGAGCAAAAGAAAGAGCAAGCCTTTTCCCCTCCCTTCTGTTGTGTTCAAGCTACCCACCCCGGGGTGGATATAGCACTTCCACCCACAATCCTAATATTGGACCATGAATCAATCACAAACTCTAGAAGCTACCCCATGAGTGCATGAGGCTTTGGGGGAACATCTAGACACAAACAGCAACAGGGCATCATAGGTCTCTTGGAGGTCAAGAAACTGGAGACAAATTTCATAAGAAGGCAGTCTTTAAGTGGAATCAGAAAGAAAATGGATATTGTCTCTTAAGTTTACTGCCAAATTATTAATTTAAGTTACCATAATGAAGGCCTATTCAGGATAGGCACATGGCCCAGTGCAGTGAACAAAGGTTCTACTTGTGTAGCAGTTGTGTGTGCCATGTAGTTGCCATGTAGATATGGTCTCTTCATGTTCCTCTAACTCCATGTGGTGTCCTGGAAGCAGGATCCAAGAGTTGGCTGGCTTCAGAATGAGCAAGGCAGCTAAAAAGATGAACATTAAAGATCACGTTGTTAATCTGAGAGCCAGATTGTTTCTCCGCCACTCTCTATCTCAGACTTCACATTTTGAACAAGGTTAATTTGTCCCTATAATTATGAGCCTATTCTTTTAGCAATGAAAACTTTTATTGTGGGTTTTATGAAATGAATTGCCCATGATGTGAAACAATTTTGTAAGGAGCACTTTTATTTTCTTTCTTAACTTCTCGGGTTACCTTTAAGACTGTGTGCTCCGAGGTACAGTTTGAAAGCACAAGCAGGATACTGTGTTTCCCTGGAGGCTGCCAAAGATGCTGACTTCTAAGGAGCTAGTGTAAGAGTGAGGGAAAAATAGAGATCCTTAGTAAAAAGCATGTGGTTACTTTCTGTGAGGACAAGACTTTACAAAGACAACGGGCTTCTTCTCTCTTCAGCCATTTGCCTTGAAATGGTGATAGGAGATGCCTTTTCTAACATGCTAAAGGAATTTATACAGCTCCAAAAACTAATATTTTATGAGCCTGCCCATCTCCATTACTATTGTAAGTTATTCATTCAAAGTTTGCAGCCAAATGGATTAATGAATTACCAGATCATAGGAAAAGTGACTTGGCCTGACTTTTATACAGCTACCCAACTGCCTTTTTATCTTCTTGCTTTCTCTCTCCATTCATTGGTGTTAGAAGGTTCTAGACACGAGTTCTTTAGAGAGCTTCTCCCCAGAAATAGCTTCTTTGAGTGACCATCTACCTTTTTATTCTCTCCCAAACTTCTACTCAGAGACAGGGTTAAGCAGGCACCATCAGGCAGGGATGAGAGAGGGAGAATGAAAAGAGAGAGAGAAGACGACTCAGGAACCATTTCTGTGGTGACCGATGCCCTTACCTGTGCCAAATCACCATGATTTACCTGAGTCTTCTCTTTAACTCAGCTGAGTCAGGCATGAGTTCCCCAGCATTCCTCATGCAAGATGCATAGCCGGAATCCTGAACTTTGAAGAAAGGCCTTAGAGCTATTTGCAAAGTGCTAGTGCTTAGTGAATGCTAAATTACACTTAGGAAATAGTCGGTGGCTACCAGTTATACTTCATTTTTATTCTTGACATAGATACCTAAATCGGAGAACAGTAACATCTTAGAGATTATGGAAGCAGTTTGGGTATATTCCAACCCCATAATAGGATCGGAATTTTAAGGCCTTTTGTATTATTACCAATACTCACTTAGCTTCTACTGCAGTGTACTTTGTAAGGAATTACAGCTTTTACTAAAAAGATTAAAATGCTATTATGCAAATGATTGCAGTATGTTATTATGTTTACAAATTAACATCCATGGCTCAACACACAAATTAACTAACTATTCTATCTGTGTTATTAAGGATTTAATAAAGTAACTGTTAATAAAAATGGGTAGCTTGGAACACTTAATAGGAAAGAATTGTGATTTAACACACAGAATTCGAGCATTGTGCTTAATGTTCTGGGGGCATAATGGTAAAATAAAGTTGAGCAAAGCCCGTAGAAGAAGCAGAATTGTGTGAACAGCAGAGATGTTTGCTTGAGACACTGAGGAACGTGAGCTAATAGCTTCAGGCAACAATGTACAGTAGGCAGCATATCAACAAATCTAGGCAGAGCACACCAAACATCTTCTATTAATAAATAGTTCATTGAAATGATAATTGCCCACCATTACACGTTTGATCCGTTCCATACTCACAGAGAATAGTCACATTATTCTAAAATGGAGCTCAGAGCAAATTTTGCTGTAGCGAACAGGGTTTAGCTGCAGAATCTCACTGTATGATAGAAGAGGGAATGGCTAGCTGCAGACTGAGATGGCTTTACACGCAGGCTGCAAATTGCTATTCCTGGCTGTTTGTAAGAGATCATAAAAGCAAGAGATAAGGACCGCCAGGGTCCACGAGAAATGAGCGTATGCAATTATGTTATCTGGTAGGTTGGGTCTGCTAGAGAGACCGACAACACCTTCCCTTTAACCAATAGGAAAAGTAGAATGTGACGCAGACTTTGAAGAGAGCAAACTTTGTTGAAATGGGAAGAAAGTTCCAGAACACTGTAACTAAAGTGTTTCAAAAACCACTCAAATTCTTCAAGATTCATTGTTGGGTTCCAAGACAAGGGTTATTACCTGGCATTAAGCAGAGTAACAGACCAGAATTACTATAAAGACTTGCTATAAACAAAAGAATTACTATAAAATCCAGAGAGATCTTAATTCACAGCCACATACTTGGAATTTGTTTTTCTTACTTATGTAAAAAAATAAAAAACAGTTGAAGTATTGAATGTCAGTAAACAATTACGTGCTTAGGTGTACCTCCCGAGGGCTACTGACTTGGGCTTCTTGGCAGGAATATCTGAGTGTACCTGGGAAATGTACATGCCAGGGAGCAATCGCAAAGCTGGTCAAGGTTTGTGCCCTTGCATACAATACAAGCAATTTATTTTGTTCCAAATAACACCTCTGTTGTTGGGAAACTACTTATGCAAATTTTGATATCTAGCTTTAGCAACGTGCCTGGTTCCTTCATTTCCTTCCACATTTGGATAAATTGTGTTGTTCTCCACTATTCCAAATTTGTCCTTGTGGAAGGGAACACTTGCAAATTGGTTGAAGCTTGCTAAAAGCAAGAAAGGGAGGGGAGGAGGAAAGGGAAGGAAAAAGCCTGACCAAAGAACGGTTGCTGTGACAGCTTATGATTTGATGGTGTGTGGCCTTGTCCCGTTCCCAGGCGCCTGATCAAGGAAGTAGTACAATCCTGTTATGCAGGCATTCTAGAAATCTTGCCAGCATTCACCTGACATGACCAAGGTTTAAAGTCCTTGCTGGAACTTTTTTGAAGCAGAGTAGAAATGTGTGTGTGTGTGTGTGTGTGTGTGTGTGTATACATGTGTGTACACACCCACATTTCTTTTTTTTAAAGAAAAAAAAAGAATCCTTGCTATAGAAGAGTGGTAAAATAATTAGTCCAGCAGACAAATGTCTTGGCCCGTGTTTAAACAGAGCTTTAAGGACACAGTGTTCCCAACACTCACATATCTAAATACAAACCAGTGTCAGCTGCTATGCAGACCAAGATGTAATAGCCTGCTTTCACATAGGTCATCGGCAGTCCACTTTGGTCACAGTCACACTGCACATCTGTTTCTGCGAGCTGCCGCTTCTTAAGGTGGCATTTGGACCTCAGAAGAACACAAACAACTGAGCTATAAATTGCCACTGCTGGAGTTATTTTGAATAAGTGTATAGTGTTTCATATTTATAATGGTGAGGCTTCGTAATATTCACAGTGAATATATAACACCGATCAGTTCAACAAGCATGAAATTGTATGTTGTCAACTTGTCACATAAATAGAGTCATATTCTGGCTTGTGATAATGTTGAACTAACATTTTTTTCCCCCAGAATTGTCGAGAGGGTCACAAAAAAGTGGGGAGGCAGCACTTGCTGCGGGTAGATAAACAGTCTGGGCTATTGTGAAGTTGATACCACTGTCAATGGCTTCCTTGCTTTCCCCTCCCAGGCACAGATTTTCTTGAGTGAGTGCTAATTGGTTAATTTGGTGTATTTTTATCTGTCATCCAATGGCATCGTTTTAAGCTAGGTCTTGGATTCTTTTGTGGGGTTGTGTGAAAGTTAAGCAGAGCTTTTTTTTTTAAAACTCTCATGTAGAACAATTTTTCTTTTCTATTCTTGTAGTGCAAACCAGTGCTAATTGTCCTGAAATTCTCTAACTATATCTGGCAAGCTTTCTCCTTGCCTTTGCACCCCAGTTAACTCTTAATTCATTATGTGAGCATTAGGAAATAGTGACAGCCAGACACTTTGTTCAAACTTTCCTGAAATATAAAATTTAGAAAGAGGCAGCAAAGAAATTATTGAACCAGATTTGCCATTTGCTCGAATGGGAAAAGAAGAATAAAATGCTCTCACCAGGCTAGGGAGCAGATCAGAGACCCATTTCCACAGTGGCCTTATATTTCTGCACCAGAGGCATGAGTAGAAACTGATGCAAGTAATTTTTTCCCCTTTTGAGAAATTCTTAGATGTGTTCACCTCTGCCCATCTTTATTCAAATGGCCCGGGGACAGGAAGGCATTGCAACTTGTGTCTGCAATCGTTTTGACTTATCTGGCTAAATTGCTGACCTCCAGGCATCGTGGCAAGGCTCTGGCTCTCCTGAAGCGCTAAGTAGATGTTACTGGGGCTCCTTACCAGCACTATTCTTTTCATCCCCTATCATGTGGACTATGGGTGCTCACATTTTCTCTTAGGAGAAGCAGTTCCCTGGCTGAGCTCTTGGCATCTGTCATCTTGCACATTTGCAACATCTCTTGGGCTTGTGGATTTTTTTTAATTTTCTTTTTTTCAGAACCAGTGATTGAACTCAGGCCCTTGTGCTTGCCAGGGAAGTTTATTCTGCTAAGCTATCTCCCAGGCCCCATGCTTGTGGATTTTAAAAGTCATCTATTCTCTGGCTCATTGATTTACCCACTTAGCATATGTTGATTACTGTCAATCATAAGCGTGCTTAGCTAGCTGGCAGTTTCCGGGGACACAGTGGTTAATAGGAGACCCAGTCCCTGGCTCCGTGAGGCTCATGGCTAGTGATGAAGACAGGCCTTTAAATCTGAAGTAGATAAGCTCTCTGATAGAGGAAGCAATACAAGGGCTTTCCCCACCTGCCTGTTATCCTGGTCATCACTGACAAATAAATTCTGCTCTTTCTGCAATTGCTAGCTTCCCTCTGCAGAGGAATCTTGTGGGAGCACCTTTCTCCCAGCTGGGGAGATCCTTCCTCAGCACCACAGACACAGGGCCCAAGGAATCCAAGACAATGGCACAGAATGGCTGTGAAGAAAATGGTCACGTCCCACATGTAGTGCCTTGAGTAAAGCAAGCGTTTGCTCCCTGGAACTGCTGAGAGAAAGGAAGAGGAGGCCAGACTGTGAGCGGGAAGTTCTCTCACTGGTGAGCGAGGCTTATATGACAGAATGCTGCGCCCCTGGAACACGTGTGGGGCTTTGATGGATGAGAAACCATTTTGTCCCACTTTAGGCACATTGACCTTTCTCTCTGAGAATGATATTTCAGTCCAGCTGGAAGGGCTGACATGCTGTTGGCCTATAAAAGACACCCTGTTATATGTGGCTTTTCTCTCTTTTGGACCCTTTTTCTGGATCTGCTATCACACTGCCTGCCAGGGTGCTGCTATCCAGGGGCTTTTCTGTCCCCCAGAAGAAGCATGGAAGGAAGAATGGAGCTCAGCCCCTTTCTCTCTCCTGCAGTAATCAAGCCTCACATTCCTAGTGGGGCCTCTGTGCAATTAGATCCCTTTCAGATACCTATAATACTCTAACCTAAATCTCCTTTCCTTAGTCCTTTCAGAGAAGTGCATTTCCACATTTGAATGGCTCCTGCTTAGAGAAAAACTGCCTCTATTATAGGAATGCCCTTGCTTTTTCCATGGCCTCTTGGCCTAAGCATATTAACTTCCCTGGGTGTCATCTCATCTGCTCCGAAGCTTCTGTGTTCCAGGCCTAGGTCTTTGCCAACTCACATTCTGGCCTGAAATGTTCTCCTGTCAGGACTCTCTTGTGTCTTGCCAGACCATGCTTAGTGGGAACACCCTGCTCCCCTTGGGGCTGTGTCTCTCCAATCTGGCTTTTTCTGTTAGGGGGTGCTGCCTGAGGGGCAGGCTCATCTCCCACTCCCTCTGGAGAAGGATCTGGCAGATGCCCCGGAATGGCGAATCCTGTGTGGCCACAAGGATAAATGGCCTCTTTGCTCTGCTGGTCCACAATTCCAAGGCTCTGTGTGCAGCAGATTGGAGAGTTACATTTAGGTCACAATGCCACTGTCTAGCTCCTTTAATCCTATCACCTGCAATCCTAGCAATGTAGCTGAGGTGGCTGCCTCTGTTTTAAAGGAATTTGTGTCAATTTCTTCTGGGATAGATCTATTCTGGACCTCTTGGTAGTATTTGTTCAAGCTGAAAATTTTGACAAAGATATCCTGTCCACACACAGCAAAGAAGTCTCTGTGTTTCGATGCATTTGGAGGTAACTAAATGTTGCCTGGTCTTGGCAGATAACTGAATCTGTGAATCTGTGAAGTGCATACCCTGCCCTGTTTAATTTGCCTTTGAATGGCAAATGCGTTTCTTTGCTGAGTCAGCAGAAGGGATGACACCCGCTGGCAGGACTGTGTAACCTCCCTGCTACTTTTGTGGTGCAGAAAAACAAAACATGAATCCTACTTTTTCTCCTTTAGCTACTGGCTCTTTTTTCTTTCTGGCTGCATGCTCGTTGAAAGAGAAGATGTATGTTTCATAGGTAGGGTGCATGTTTCATTTAATCATAGTGGGTACTTTTATAACTCACATGAGAGGACCTCATTTCTCAAGTCGTTATCAACTTAGCAATATTAAGTTTGTGAAACAGAACTGGGAAACAACCCATTTTGTGAAGAGCCATGCTTCATTCAAAAAAATCCTTCATCTTTAATACATTTTATTCTCAGGTAAGCCTGCAGTTCACAATTAGCATTTCCTTGCCATTATTTAGCTAGTGATTTAAACAACTCCAGTAGTCTCCTTTGTGAGGATATAGGACATAAGAATAAATGACTTAAAAAGTTGCCAAGGTAGTAAAGACAAGGGGACTATAGGAAGTCTTAGGAACTAACCAAAGATAAGACTAAAACCTATAAAAATGCTACAAACATGCCAAATATGGGGCCCATGTAGTTTAAGGGCAAAATAGCCCTGTGTTTTTCTATAATTCCATAAACTTCTTTTGTAATACTGCACAATGCTATTTAAATCAATTTCTATAATTTTTTAGATGGGAAAATATGTAAATGATTTTGAAATCTTTTCATTAAAATGTTTTAATAACCAGTTTGGAGCACAGACAAATCCAATTCTTTGATTTATCTGTACAAGTGCCTGCATGAGTTAGTCTCTGATGATATGAAAGATAAATGAGGTGTATATAGGAACACAATACATGGTTTTAGTGCTAAAGAATTATAGTAGAGTTTTGACATCATCCTGTGCTTCCTACATAGCTGTACATGGTAAATAAGAGAATACTCCATGAGACATTGAGTTTCACTTTATAATCTGTTAGAATATTTCCTCCCTTAAAAAGCATGAACTTTGGGCACCGAGATAATTCAGCAGATTAAGCATCTGCTTTGGCAAGCACAGGTACCAAGGTTCAATCCCCAGTCCCTCATGCCAAGGCCATCCTACCCTTGAGGCATGCTGAGTTGGTAGGGGAGTCCAGTTTGGGCATGGTGGTGCATGCCTACAATCCCAGTGCTGCGGAGGCTGAAAACAGGAGGATCACTATGAGTCTGAGCTGCATAGTGTGACCTTTTGCAAAATATATAAAAATGGAAAAGAAAAGCATGAATGTTAACATTACCTACAATAGAGACTACTGATTTTTTCCTTGTCAGCTATAAACCTCTTTAGATATAAAGAGATTGGGGAAGACAAATACAGCTCAGAAAAGTCATTCCCTGGATTCCTTTAGGGCTATTTTGCCACTTGTACTTCCCCTGTCTGCTTTCCCTCTTCTTCTTCTTTTTTTTTTTTTTTCGAAACCAGGGATTGAACTCAGGTCCTTGTGCCTGCCAAGGAAGCGCTTATTCCACTGAGCCATCTCCCCGGCCCCTCTGCTTTGCTTCTTTACCCTATGCAGCCCCCAAATAAACCATCACCCAAAAATACCTGAGCCCTTGACTATAGCTTTCTGGAGCACGCTAAATTAAAATTTCTGAGAATAATTCTTCTTCTTTACTTTTCTTATTTTGTGTGGAGACTCTTATAAATAAGTTGCCAGCTCCACAGCTTGCAAATTACTTATAATATGCTACTTGGTTTTGGATAAAATATTTCAGTTAGTGTGTGAGGCTGAGTTCCTCAGGTCTAATTTCTGTGTAGAAGTTCAGGGAATCTTCTGGCTTATAGTTTATATCAGACTCCTCTGTCTGGAACTGGCACTTTTGCACCTGAAAGTGGACAGCTCGAGCTTCTCTCTGTGGACCCTGAGCCTTGGTTAGGCCAAGATGTCTCTTTAATATTCAAACTTTGGCAATTTCAAGGAGTGCTGTCCTCCCTGACCACTGCAGGCCATCCAGCTCCCCTGGCGATTTCTCATGCTTATCCTTCGTACAAAGGCATTTGTGCCTCTCTTCATGTCCCTTCTAGGAGTCATTCTTCCCCTTGTTCAATTTTTCCCTCGCTCTTTATGGCTGTCACAAGAGCCCCTGATGCAGTCACGCAGCCACGACCCTGTCCATCACTCACCTGCGAGCTATTCTTGAACCAGTAGATGGTCCCTGAGTGACCAGATTAATTGTGCCAGCACTGGGCCTTTCAGCCCGACCTTTCATCCAGTGGCATAAAAGCTGCTTCCAGGCTGTGGGCGAGGCAGGCTGCCCTGCCATCTCTGTGCCCTCCATGGGGCCAACCAGCAGAAAGGAGCGCATCAATGCAAATTAAGTGCAGAGGCAGGAACGGAAGAAGATGTACAGTTGAGGGTTATCAGAAATTAAATCAGCCCTCCTTTGAGTGCCATTGGAAGGAAGTCTTAAGGAGGGGCGATCTGAAGGAATTTTCTGTAGACACCATTTCCATAAACGGCTTTGAAACAATGTGCTATTTTAAAGACCGGTTGTTTCAGTCTCTTTAGTTGGAGCCTTTACCGGGCACAGGATTGAGTATAAAGTCCCTAACTTTAAGAGGGTATCTGTGGCCCTCTTTGGCACACAGTGAATTGTTGGAGTCACATATGCAAAGGAGTATCTTTTGTGTTTGTTAAAGGTTTGAACTGAGGTTCAGTTATCTAGGTAGGAGCAGTTAACTATATCCCTGAAGCTATATTAGAAACCACAAGAGGCAACGCAGCATCTCCTCACCTCTCGGTGCCTAGAACAACACCATGCACACTGGGATTCTCTCTGTTACTCATTAATGGATGAGATTACAGTGGCTTCTACCAAATTCAGGAAGAGCGAGAGAATAAAGTGACCTTCCTAGCTATTCTGACCAATGAGGCTAAAAATAAGACATGTCAAAGATCTGAGAACATGTTCTCTAAGAGGTAGTTTATAAACAGAGCCAACAGTGACAGCAGTACATTGTGTGTCTGCCAGCATGGCTGTGAACCTACCTCCCAGCTCACGGAGCAGATGTGCTGGTCAGATGAAGACTCGTGGGTGGTTTCACTGGCACTGGGGAGATATGGAGCTGTGTTAAGTCAATGTGTGCACACGAAGATACTGCTAAGAACCCAGAACATGCTCTCCTCTCTCTTACAGAAGCAGGCAATTTCTCATACTCAACAAAGAGCTGAACAATAGGTACCTTTCTGGGGTTCCAGAGCATCTGAGTGATTCAGCTCTGTGTGAGGTGCCTTCTGTTATGTGGGGACTTATAAAAATGAAGACCACAGATTTTCAACAAATGGTTCCCAACACTGTGCTTGTATCTCCCGGTCAGTTTGGACCCACTCAATGCCTTCGGGCTTCAGATTTTTGCAAATATTTTTCCTGTTGTAGTTTTCTCATCAGCAGTCACCAAGAAGAGACATTGCCTCTTATGGAGCAGGGATTGTGACTGCACAAGTGTACGGAACCGTGACGGTACAGAGGTCACGCGGTTCCTGAAGAGCCAAGCATAGGGCAAACAGTAAGGGGAGCTGGAGTGGGGAAGGACAGGTCATTCCTAAGGCAAGTGGCATTTCTGTAAGTTGAAATGTGTTTGGCTTTGCTTTCTTTTATGGGCTTTGATCAGGAAGACAAAACCATGGCGTAAAACTAGCAAGAAGAAGATCCTCCTACCTTAAGTTTCTCTTTTCTCTAATACACTTCAGTTCACAGTCACCTTTAGCATTTTAGCATGGGCCTTGGGTTCGTGTTTTAGAGGGAGTAGGCTTCCTATTTCAGGATTTGGGGATGAATTGGATGTTAAAACTTAGTGTGTTCTTATGCAGGATGTTCTAGTACAGAAACTAATTTCACTCCTGCTTAAATGGAGCCATTTATGATCTAGGTACAGATCAAGAAGGACATACTGGTCATTCATATCAGTGTTCTAATACAAATATATGTGATGTGCAGACTGCCCAAGACATAGGGTTGCCTCTTTTAGAGCCTCTCGTCTGGTGAAGAAGACAGACCTAAACAAGGAGCTATCAGGTAACAGGATGAGTTCTACAGCTGAGATGGGAATAGAGATTTATGTTGTCACCAGGGAAAGACTAGATACATCTGCTAGACAAAGGGAGAGACAGAAAATGACCATTGTTGGCAGTTGCTTGTAAACCGCACTCCCCACCTGTTTGGGAGCAGACGAGAAAAAGGTTACACATAGTAGGTCCTCAATCGCATGTTTCGTGGTTTGCCTTGCCCTGGCAACATCATGCTGATGATTCAGCAGCTCACTGGAGTGTAACAAAAGCAGCATGGCTAAATAGGAAGATTCCTCAGTCAAACACCCCCAGGCAGTGTCTCCTAGAGCAAATGTGACAAATAGAATCACAAATGAGTTAAATAGTCAGCTATAGCAAGCCAAACTGGAAAAAGAAAAGCTCTTAAATGACCAAAAATGGAAACATATTACAGTTATCTGCATGCACAGTACAGAGCAAGTTTGGTCGTATTTAAGATAATTCTCTAGTGCCTGCTATTTTTAGCCCGAGGGTAAGCTCCTCTAAGAGTCTTTCTGTATTGCCTCCCTTTAACCTGGCCTAACAAACTAAGCCAATAAGCTGTCTGATTTTCCTTGTCCATTCGGGAGGAAGAGAGATAGCTAAAACAAGCCATTTGCAGGGAAAATGTTCAGGCTATCTTATATTAAGAGCTTTTTTCATACAGATTTTTAAAACATCCTAATATTAAGTGTTGCCTGTCAGAGACCAAAATGTCAAGCTTTGCTGTTTTGAAATTGTCAGCTCCTGGTTATAGAAAGAGGATTTTATAGGCCTAGTCTAATGGAAATAAACATTACTCCATTACCTTCAGTAAAACCAAATCTTTACCATCCAAGCTATCATTATTAATGTCTATGAGAAGAAAGAAACGTTGCCAGGGGTTTATCTATTTTTTTTAGGCAAAGGCTGGCGAGCTGTACCATAGCAAATGAAAGTTTTCTTAAAGCTTTTTCCTCAGTGACTTTCCAGTATGTAATTTAAAGGCAGAAAGCAAAGAAAATGCAGTTTTAAAACACTAGATTGGCTTTTCTTTCTTTCTTACGTATGATTAACAAGTTTTGTGAGACTGTGGTTGTGTCAGTTTTGGTTTGTCTGTCTCTACATAGTGTTTACAAACAACCTGATGAGTTCTTTAGTATTAACCTTTTTCATTTCTCTGTCTCTCCCTCCCCCATCTCTCTCCTCTCCTCTCCTCTCCTCTCCTCTCCTCTCCTCTCCCCTCCCCTCCCCTCCTCTCCTC
>NDGN011556495.1:4228-16725 GCA_002564285.1 Tympanoctomys barrerae | reverse complement strand
TCTCCCTGACCCTAGTTTTTGGGTTTTTTGTTTTTTTCTGTTGTTGTTGTTGTTGTTGCAAAATAGGGGATTGAACTCAGGCCCTTGCGCTTGCCAGGGAAGCACTTATCCTGCTGAGCTATCTCCCCAGCCCCAGGAAATACGTATTATTAAGAAAATAACATAATACAGAAAGCTGACTAGAATGAGGAAGAAATTTCCAGAAGGTTCTCCAAGAGAAGTATTTTTGAAAACATGTTCTGCATATTTATCTGTGTTATGCACATCAGTGAAAGAATAATACATGATACTTTTCTATTTTTTTTAGATATCGTGTTAAACAGATCTTTTCATCTCAAGATATACACATTTACATCTTTTTTTATAATGTCTCCATTGCAGTACAGGTACACTGCTTACTTTGTTTAGTCTTTTAGCTTAACTATTAGACTATTTCAAAGTTTTCACTATAATAATAACCAGCACTACCATAAATTTTCCAATACTTTTATTTTTCCACATTGATCACTTAAAAATTCTTTTGTAAATAGTATTCTTATGTGCTCAGAGATTTTAAGTCTGTTAGGAAATTTTATAGTCTGCTCGTAAGTCTCATTAATATCATATGTCCCAAATATCATGAGTATAACTTCATTTTTATTTTTCTGAGCCAATTTCTAAACTTGCATATGTTTTATCATGTTATAGTAGTTGAGAATATTAATTTGTTAATAATAAATATAATTAAAGATATTGTTAAATTAAGTAGTAAAAACAACTGTGACTAATATTTTTAATTTCTAACAAAAATTAATTTCATGCATTTACTCTTTTCTTTGTTAATTGAGTCTGTAAAGTTTCACTTCCCCTCATCACTCTCCTGTTATCCATGGTGTCCACTGTCTTTTTTGCCCCTTTGCGTCATATAGTTACATAACTATATTTCAATTCAGATGACATTTTTCCCTTAACTACAATTTTGATTCTCTTTATTGATGACTTTTCATTTTTGGAAAGTACTTTGGGAATTCTGTGGCCTGGGAATTGAGATTTAGTAACTTCTTTATGAAACATGCAATTTTTTTCTATAAGATTATTTTCTTTTTTCTTTTCTTTTTATGTATTTTGTACAGGGTCTCACAACGCAGTTCAGACTCGTAGTGAACCTCCTGCTTTCACCCTCGCAAACACTGGGATTACAGGGATACACCACTCTTCCCACTCTTGGGTGGCTGGCTCAGCATAGCCAGGGCCAGGGCCAGTGTGGCATGTGGTGCTGGAGATCAAAGCCCTCTCCCTGCACTCACTTAAGCAGGCACTTAGTTCACTGAGCTATCTCACCAGCCCTACTGTAAGATTATTCTCTTTGACACTTTTGTATCTATGTGAAAATTTAGCTGGATGTTATAGTGAAAATCTAGAATATCTCCCCAAAGACATGTATGCAAAGGTGGGGCTTTCAGAAGATGTTTGGATTGGGGAGAGATTAATCTGATCAGTGGATTGATCCATGAGCTAAATGTGCTCTTAGGAAGGGCAAAAGAGGTATGTCCCTGGGGTGCGCCTTTGGAGGGTGTATCTAGCAGCCAGCCAGCCACATGCAGAACCCCTGGAGCCGTGGCTGTCAGACATTGTGTCTCTGCAACAGGAAAGTTAATACATGGGACAAAGCACATTGTAACAGTTAACCTTTATTTTCACCTCAAAACTCAATTGAATATACAGTAGTTTTCATTGTTAATGTGAAATGACTGAGAATAAACTGGTATTTATTCCTTATGACAAAAATACTTCAGGGAATGGGGAGAGGATGCTGGGACTGCTGGCTCCTAAGGGCTCTTAAACTTGGAGTTTTGAAATAAAATAGTCATTTGTTTTTCCAGTACAAACATAGGTGTTAGCTTTGTTACTTTAATGTTGCTGTAAGTCATTTTGACTTTACAAATTTTATCTTCACAGAAATGTTTTCTTCTAATTTATCTTAGATCATTTCATTGCTTTGCTTCTGCTCTTATTCTGTTCCATGACTTCTATATTTAGACACTGATATATTTTTCCATGGGTGTTAAATTCTCCCCAATTAGTTTTACTTCTCTGATATATTTATATTTATTTGGAGGAAATGCCTCAAATTTATATTTCACATCACTTTAGAAGTTTCAATTTGTGTAAATTTTTCTTTATTTTTATTAAAAATTCTACTACTAAGTATTTCTCTATCTATCTATCTATCTATCTATCTATTTATTTATTTATTTATTTTGTGGCACTGAGGATTGGACTTAGGACCTTGGCTTGCCAGGCAGGTGCTTCTGCTGCTGAACTATATTCCCGGCCCTAGTAAGTTTTTATTAAAATTCAATTACTAAAAATTGTATCATTAAGGGCCAGTGTGATAGCTCAGTGGAGTAAGCACCTGCTTAGGCAAGTGCAGGGACCGAGTTCAATGCCTGGCACTGCATGCTGCACCAGACCCAGCCCCAAGCATGATGAGCCAGCCTCCGAGACCTGGCAGGGTGGTGCATGCCTGTAATCCCAGTGCTGGGGAGGCTGAAGCCTGGAGGAATACTATGAATCTGAGCTGGGTAGTCAGACCCTGTACCAAATACATTTTTAAAAAATTGTATCATTAAGTAAAAATTACCATTCTTTACTACAGCTATATCCTGTTTTTATTGTTAATGATGAGAATTCTATTTCAGTCTTCATTGTTATATCATATTTACTGTTATAAATTCATTGTTCAAATGCAGCAGAACCTATTCAACTCAGGTGAGTGTTGTTTGTTTGTTTTTTTTAACTATTTTGTTGGTTGGTTTTTGGGAAAGTTTTCAAGAAAAAATTTCATGTATACTGCAGATTTCCCTTCTTTTCCATCAGAGAAATTTCTTAGCAGCATTAGCCCTATTGCCTATGTTTCTTTCACTCAGTGAAGTCTTTCCTGACTTTGTGTTCATAGGCAAACTATGAACATAGATTATCCTTTTCAGTGCTTATTCTTCCCTTTGGTGCTACCAGGATCCTCTTGAATCTTATGCATGAAAGTTTATCACTATAATAAGGATTAACTACATGATGGGAGATCCTGGGGGATGTTGGGTGATTCTGGGGGATGTTGGGTGTGTATGTGACTGGATCAGTGGCAGAACTATACTGTTTCCCAGGGTCCCTCCCCGTAGGCTTTCTCAAGTTTCCAGCTTTTGTCTTCCCTGCTCTGTGACTGCCAAAAGCTCTGTTAGCACTTACTATCTGGATTGCAATAAATTGACAGTTATCATGAAGGGAAAATCGTTGAATGTCAGGTTCAACTTCATGCATAATTTAAGCTTTTCCAAATACACAAATTTTACCAATCAAGGTTTCTAGTTTTTCTCATTGTTAATATGTTACTGCTGGAAGAAAAATCATAATCTCTTTCCATTTTATTAAGGTTAGTTCAATTAAGCATTCACCCATTGTCATTTAATACAGAGTACTACATAGTGAAAATTCAAGAATCCCACATTGTTATTATTAGAAACAAAATTATTAAACATAAAAGTGTACACTTGTGATATCAAGATGTTCACATTTTGTAGGGTTTAAATCAAATTAAACATGTCTGTATCCTCAAACATTATCAAATTTTTTGAGAAAAATATTCAAATGTTTTCCTCAGTTTATTTCTGGTTTTATTCCATAAAAATATAATAAAATTAAAATAAAATCACAGGTTAATTCATTGAGTACAGTTACCCTTAAGGTAGTTACCCCTAGTATGAGACATAAATAACTTTAATTTTGGAAATTAGAACCAAAAGACCAGGGAGATCCCAGGAGGCACCATGGTCTGATTCAGGATGATCACTGACCATGGAGCCAGGGTTTAGCTTATATATCCTGCAAGGTGGAATTTGTCTGTAATCCCAGAACATGGAGGCTGAGGCAGGAAGACAGTGAGTGTGAAGCCAGTTTAGACTACATGATGAAATTGCAGCCAGCCTGGGGCACACAGTGAAGCCCTCTCTCTCTCAAAAAAAGAAAAAAAAAAAAAACCATTCAGTTGCTAGAACAGTACTTTATCAGTTAGGTGACTTGTTTTAATTATTTCTGTAAATGATGAAACTAAATTCAAAATGTGTGCACAATCCACCCATTTTCAAAGAGTAAATTATTAGCATCCAGCTTACAAATTCATATTCTTTCCAATATGCTATACTGATCACCAAAACAACAAAGCTAAAAATAACATTTTCTCTGCATCAGGTCTCATGGATATTCTATTCAATGATGTATGACTAAGCAGAGCACTGAAATCAGAGCAAGTATTGCAAAGAATGAAGAGAAAGGACCAAGAAGGGCAAGAGGTTAGAGGGTCCAGAATTAGGTCAAGTAACTTACACCAGCCAAGAACACTAGGCTTACATTAGGTAATGCCTGACAGGAGTGAGCAGCCCATTCTGATGTATTCCTTCCACTTATCTCTACTGACATAAATCATTACAGTTTATACCCAATACTGACCCTAATCTATTTTAGTGAGGCAGCCTGCTTTAAATAATTACCTTAACATAATAAAGATACAAATGTAACTGGTTGTCCTTGTTATATATAAACTAGTACTTTACATATGATTAGTAAAAACTGGTCTCTCTACTTCTAAATAATAAGTGCCAGACTTTTTACAAGAGTTCTGTCCCCAGTTTTCTTAATTAGTTGGATGACCTTGGGCATGTAACCAATCTACACATCTACTCCCTTATCTATGAAATAGAAATGATATTTCTCTCACATATTTATTTGCCAATCATGTAGGAAATTCAAATAAGTTACTGATGAACTGAACCATGAAAATTATGCTACAAATATCTGTGTAGAGAGGTGGAATTATAAGACCAGCTTGGGACCAAGTTTTATGCCCTAGTAAAACAGCTATCCCATCTTAACATGCAAAATTCTGGCCTAGGGGTAAGTACCAATTTGCATTCAGAGCCTAGGGCTTTCCTGGAGGGATAAAAATGAAAGGCTCAGAATTCACCACTAGGAAAGAGGGAGGCCAGGACAATGCTTTTGAAGCTGAGTGGCAGGTAAAGATAATGGGGACCCCTAAACTCAAGTTAAATTTGACATCAGAAAAGACAGTGCTCCAGTACCAAATTCTGAAAAGAGGGAATGGTTTTGGAAGGATAAGCCTGCTTTGTCCAGCTTGGGTTGGACTTGCACTTCAAAGCTATGGAAGTCTGTGTGACTTAGATCTTCCTTTTCCAAGACCCAGCCAACTTGTAGGAAAGTTTGCTGCTGAAGTGACCACACTTGTGGGAGTTTCTATGGTAAGAGGGCATGTACACTAGCTCTGGTGGAAGAGAGAGTGGGAGCTCAGGCTCAGCCCTTGAGTGTGACCTTAGTCTTTGGGGACAGTGCTTTTTCTTGGCAGGAGAAACTGCCAGAGAAGACTATGTACACATTTTGGTATTGTTAAAAAAAATTCCCTTCAGAAACTTCAGAAGATGATATATAGATGTGTAGCCTTCAAGAAAATTCAGGCAAATCGGACATGGTAGCATACACTTGTATTCCTAGCATTCTGGAAGGTGGAGTCAAGAAGCTCACATGTTTTTAAGACCAGCCTGGGCAACTTAGTAGCACCCTGACTCAAAATTCAAATGAGGCTAAGAATTCAGTAAACAGGTCCTAGGTTCAATCCCCAATACAAAGAATGAAAGGAAAGAAAAGGAAAGGAAAGGAAAGGAAAGGAAAAAAAGAAAGGAAAGGAAAAGGGAAAGGGCAAAGGAAAAAGGAAAGGAAAACAAAAGAAAGAAAAGGACATAAGGGAGGAAAAAGAGTAAAGGAGAGGGTTAAGTCGGTTTAACCATAACAAGATATTGCAACAGGAACTTTTTCTGAACACAAGGAATTTCATATACTATTTAGTTTCATATACTATTTAGAACTCTTTGAAACAACCTGTAGTCTAAAGCAGTGAGACTGGCAAAACATTCTCATTTTACTAAAAAAAAAAAAAAAAAAAAAAAAAAAGCAACAACAAAAAAGTAATGCAAGGCATAAAAGGTGACCTGCTAGTAAATGATGGATCCCAGACTGGAAATCACATCTTAGGATTCTCAGTCTCACCTTTAACTTGTGCTCTATCTCCCCAGAAACTTCCTGACAGTTTTGACTGTCTGATAAGCCAATATTCAGGTTACTGCTACACTTCTGGAAGCTTTTACCAGAAATTTGTTTGCATCTGGCTGTTGCAAAACTTGCATCCCTAGAGGTTGGAGCTTCAAACTATATTACAGGTTCCCAAAGTGCATTAGGTTTAAAAACACCCTGAGCTTTTTCTGTCACCCCTGCTTAGACAGTACACATTGACTGAATATTCTAATATGCTTATAAATGCCATCACCTGGATGGTGTATTTCTAAAGCAGCTTACCCAGGCAGCTACACAAATGAAAAGTACCTTTGCTTTCAAAGCCCAGTATATCTAATGGCTTGCTGTTAAATGAGCAATGTTCAGTTTGCAGAGATCTATAACAGAATCACAGCACTCCACTTTGTGAAGCTAACTTGAAGTATCTAGTGGTAATATGAATACAATACAGTGATTACAATTAGACTAGATTGAGTTAGCTGGATAGGCACCCAGATTGTGAATTTTTCTTCATGCTTAAAAGCACAAAATGAAGTGTCTTACATTGTCAACTGGGTCCAACTGAGTTTAACTCTCCCGCCTTTCAACAGATGTACATGCTAATAAGAACAAACTGTCTCAGTCTTTGAACAACTCCTGCGACCCTCTTCATTTTTAGAAAATATGAATTTCACAACATCAAGTAGAGGTATTTGATCTCAAAAGACTAGGTTGTAAAATGCTGACAATCATGCTTTAAGTACAAGACTAAAAATTTTATTTCATTTGAACTTGAA
Source organism: Tympanoctomys barrerae (assembly GCA_002564285.1). Taxonomy (NCBI): domain Eukaryota; kingdom Metazoa; phylum Chordata; class Mammalia; order Rodentia; family Octodontidae; genus Tympanoctomys; species Tympanoctomys barrerae. The sequence continues at coordinate 9,835 of NDGN011556495.1, read as the reverse complement.
TCCCCTATAGGGTGAAACCTTCCAAATATTTGAATTGGTAAGACTAATACAGAAATTTCATGGACATTGTAAAGAAAGATACTTGTTATGTAAGATACCCTAAGCACATTGCTCCCCAGCCTTTTGGCTAACATCAGGTGATTATATCCTGGAAGAAATACTGCAATATCTAAAGCCTGGTATATGCAGAAAGGACACACTAGAAGAAGAAACAAGACTGAGTAAAAATAGTATATTCACCTATATTTGCTGTGTTCAGGAAGACAACATGAAAGAAAGGCAGGAAGGGTGCTCCAGTGGCCTGAACAGTGCACAACAGGCATCACCTACTTATATAAGAACATTTGTACCATGTGTATGTTGAATGCAATAACTTTTAACACAGATCCCATCCTGTCCCCATAGACTTTGTAGAAGTGAACCACACAGCAGCTTCTTTGTGTCAATAAAAGATAAAGTAGGTCCTTTGACATGAGAAGCAACTTGAGTATAAGCTTCTATAAGTTAAACAGAAACAAAAACAACTTTGAAAGATTGATGAATAGAACAAAAGGATGAGACATTAAAGATTTCCATGGATTTGATCCCCGACACTACATGCTGTACCAGCCCCACACTCTGGCTCACTGAGCTGGCCACCAAGTCCAGTCATGGCAGTGCACAACTATAATCCCAGTGCTGGGCGGCTGAGACAGGGGGATCACTACGAGTTCAAGCTGAGTAGTGAAACCCTATGCCAAAATATATAAAATAAAAAAATAAAGATTTCCTTAATATTCTCACTGTTATGGTACATGGGAATTGAGTGTTGTTACTTTATTGAGATCAAATCGTTAGGTTTGAAAAAGTAACATTTCAATTAGTGCTTTTTATCATTGATAGAAAAATTTGTAATTCCTTGTATCTATGGTAGGCTGAGGTCTCCTTATAAATGATTATCATTACTAAACGTGTTTCTTTTTATAACCTAACAAGATAGAAGATATTACTGAGAAGATAGGACAAACACTTTCCTGGGTCGATCAATATAGTCCTTCAACCTGAGGCAGAATTTCTTTGAGAAGACTCACAAGTGCTTCCTCTCATATAATATCTACTAGGCAAATGCACTACAATAGATAAAGCGGATAATGGGATCTTTTATGAGCTATTCCACCTTCTCTCTATTTTTATAAATAAGAAAGGCTTTTAGAGTTGAATAAATTTTCTTGCAGTTTTAAAGAGTAATGGAATAAATATTGAGATCAAGTTCCCTGTTAAGATTCAATATTGTGAAGACCCCAAGAGTGAAATAGGTGGACTGTCTGGGAAAATCCACCAGTAAGTAGTTTAAGCAAAAAATGACAATTCTTTAGAGTATGTTCTTGGTAGTTCTGTCTTCTTAGAAGACAGCAGGACATTGTTCATGCATGGGATATATTTTTTTTCATCAATATCTAGATGATATTTACAGCTTTGGAACCAAAATAGTTTACCAAGACAGAAAGGCCATAGAAAGATGGCCATTATAAACACAATGGCATAGTGCTTGTTTGTATGACTCAGAGTGAATGACCTCCGGAATAAGTTGTTGGGGCATAATGTTATGAGTTGGGGATGATTTATATATATATATACTGTGGTCCTAATGAGATGCTGGTATAGATCTGAAAATCACTGCATCAGTACACAATGCTGTCTGTCCTATCCTTTAACAGTATTTAGCAGCAACATTGATCAGTACAATGGAAATTCTGATGCTACACTAACTTTGATCCAGTCACTGGAACAGGTTGAACCTCTTTAAAGTGAGCCAGAAGCAAGATCTCAGATGATTTGCAACGAGACTACAGATATTGGTTGCCATAAATAGTTTTAAGAAGATGTTGATATCCATAAAATTAGGGAAGTAATTACTTAGTTAAAAGCTATAAAACAGCAATTATTATTTAGTAAATGATAGCAAATGTGAAAAATTATTTTCACATAATTACAAATTACAAGAAACATCATAATATTTTTGCTTTCATTTGATGAATTGGATGAATCTTATTTTACTCAGTTATATGCCTCATATTTTTTTCTTTTATTTATTTATTTATTAATTTTTAAAATTTTGGTGGTACCAGGGATCGAACTCAGGACCTTGCACTTGCTGGGCAAGCACTTATTCCACTGAACTATCTCCCCAGCCTTTTTTTTTTTCTTTTTTAAATGTTTTTGATACAGGGTCTCACTACACAGCTCAGACACATACTGATCCTCCTGTTTTCAGCCTCCCCAGCGCTGGCATGTGTTACCACACCCAGACTCCATAATAAAAATGTACAAACATGGTTGCTTAAGTCAAAATAGAAATACACTAGCATTTTATTCATTTTCATCATATCTTGAATAATTTTACACAAAAACAGCCCACTTCATTTAATACTATAGCAAAGAGTAATTATTAAAGTATAATGGATAACACTATCACAGTACAAATATATACATATATATATAAATATATATATATCCAACTTTTAATGATATATAGCCAACATTTAAATATATATATATGTGGAAGGGTCTACAGGGTGTTCAGAGTCTCACTACTACATCAGACTCATAGTGATCCTCCTGTTTGCAGCCTCCCAAGTGGTGGGATTACAGGTGCATGCCACCACGCCCAGTCTCACTTGCAGTCTCCGCACGCCTGGGGGGCAGGGCCGGCACAACAGGCCTGGAGATCAAACCCCAGGCTCCTTCACCTGCTTACAGGTGTTTTAATTTACTGAGATATTTCTTGCCCCTTAATGATACTTTAAAGTAATCTAATTTTTTTTATTAGTAAATGTTTGCAGTACACATAACTTACAGTCATTCTGGAATGTGAATGCAGGTACATAATACAGCTTGTTTCTTTTTATAAATCTCTTTTCCCTTCCCTCCCACCTCCTTTCCTCCTCTGAATCACCTTTCCCCATTTTCACTCTAGTTATGGTTATGAATCTTAGCTCGTGATTATGACAGATAATATCTGTCCTCACTTAACTGATCAGGTTTTTGTATGTGGCATATCTTTATTTTACTTATTTCCACTTCCCTTCCCCCTCTCCACTTGCCTTTGGTCTCCTGTACCTCTCACCATTTGCAAAGGAGGTATCCTCTTATCTCTGATCCATCCTGTATTGTGCATTTTGTCTGTACTTTGCCTTACTCAAATGAGAGATAATATACAGTGTTTAAGTTTATGTGTCTGGTTTATTGCATTCAACATTCAATTTTCCAAGTGCAACCATTTTCCTCAGTTATCTCAAATTTATCACTTTTTAATAGATAAATGGTATTCCATTATGTATAGATAACACTCTTTTCTTTATCCAATAATCTAACCATTCTCTATAAACATTGCTATGCATGTACTTCTATAGTATGCTATCTTCAGCTTTTTGGGAAATATACCTAGAAGTGGGATAGCTGGATCACATGGAATTGTGAATTTTAGTTCTTCTACATGATCTTTGACAAATGAATGAAAAGCATGCATTGGAGGAAAGATAACCTATTCAACAAATAGTGCTGGAGGAAGTGGATTTCTATTTGAAAAAACTGTAATTGAAGCAATATATCTTACCATGCACAAAACTAAAATCAAAATTGAACAAATATCTAAACATTAAAACAGAAACACTGAATCTACTAGAAAACAAAATGGGTTAAGTATTTGAAGTCATAGATTCTGTAAACAGAAATACAATTGCACAAGAAATAACAGCAGAAATCAAAAATGTGTTTACACCAAATTAAACAGCTTCTGTATAGTATAGGAATCAGTTAGTAGAGTTAAGAGAGAACCTGAAGAATGGGAAAAAATTTTGCAATGATTCTTCAGAAAAAGTATTAATATCTATAATATATAAAGAATTCAAGAAGCTTTAGATCACCTAAAATAAAAGACCAATCAATAAAGAGTCAAGTGAAATGAACACATACTTCTTAGGGAAAGAGGTACAAATGGCCAAAAAAAAATGCATGAGAAAAAAATGCTCAGTATCTCTAGATGGAAAAATAAAAATTCAAACAATGCCAAAATTCTATCTTACTTCAGAAAAGGTATCTCTCATCAAGAAGTGAAAAAAATAACAAATTCTGGAGGGGACACTGAAAGAAGAACCCTCCTAGATTGTTGGTGGGAATGTGAGCTAATACAACCATTATAGAAATCAGTATGAATTGACATCCTGGTAAATTAAATTTATCCTATATTAAAATTTCCTCTATATTCTCAATATTCAGGGCATAAGAGAAGCATTTAAACTGTATTGGTCTTAGGTGAAGTTTGAATAACATATGTCTCCAAGTTAGAGTACTAAGTTATGACTCCTTCCAGATGGTGAAAGTATTTCAGGATATCTCCTCTCATTTACAATGAAAACTTTCTGCTCCCTCTCAGAGTTGTAAATATATTTAAAATTCTCTGTTATAGATTGTTTATGTAATACCTGTGCTTGTATCACTGATACTTTGAATCATATAGTTGTTATACTATAAATTATTGTTTTAAAAAACTGACTAAAGCAAGTTCATGTGGCTTAACCTAATAGATTTGTTACATACATTATAAAACTGGTCTCAACTTCTCTTACTTCTAGCAGTGAATCCAGACACCTGATAATCATTGGTTCCTACATTAAGGAAAAATGAAATTCAAAATATGAGCATCTGCATTGTGGGTGACTCAAGGACTCACAGCCATCATATCCTCCTAGTTCTGGCATAAGTCATTCCATAAATTCTTTTTAGACTTTCACCAGTTTGAAGGTCAAAGATTTAATACAGTAACTTTTTTTATTACATTGCCTGAAGTATTGATTTAAAGGAAATTTAAGTCTGTGACTGCAGCATTTGGCAAGTTCAGTTTGCCTAAAGGGAAGGTGATAAGTCCAAGCCATTGGTCACCGCATCTAGTAATCAGACAGTGAAGCAGGGATTTTCTCATGGCCAGTGTTACTCCGTTACATAACACTGTTGGCATTCAGGTGGGCAGTTGCATGTTTAAATTAGCTCTTTCAGCCTAGCTTTTTGTTGAAACCAAAAAGCCTTAAAATTCAGCTGTAGGTATTATTAACTTTCAAATATGTAAGTTTCCAGACCACTCAGAAAGAGTTCACAAAGGATTAAACTGCCATTTGTTTTGACTTTAGCTTCACAAGTGATATGGGTATGGTTCGTATAATATTTTAAGAGGCCAATTTTTATAAAATTTTTCAGCATGATACATTTCTGTTATTACCTATTAAGACCACATGTTTTTCTTCTTTTCTGACAAAATTTCTATTTTTCATCCTGCTCACATATAACTTACCACTATAACTGAACTGTTTGCTGTGTCAAAGTTATAAGTATTTTATCATACCATTTATTTCAATTTGTTATTATAGATTGATATTCTTTTATTAGATGGCAAGCTCCACAGGTCAGAAACTCTTGCACATGAAGTCTTCTATGTCTTACTTAGTACAATAAACATGGTATAAATGAACAACAAGTATGAAAGAATGATTCAGGGGCCAGGGAGATGAATCAGTGGAATAAGTGCTTCCCTGGAAAGCACAAGGGCCTGAGTTCAATCCCTGGTTCCACAAA
>NDGN011556481.1:0-27845 GCA_002564285.1 Tympanoctomys barrerae | reverse complement strand
AAGAAAGAAAGAAAGAAAGAAAGAAAGAAAGAAAGAAAGAAAGAAGAAAGAAAAGAAAGATATTCTTTAACAGATAATGACCTTATATTGTTGTACCTGACAGAAATACCTTAGAAAAATTTGCAATTAAAGAGATAGGGGGCCAGCCAAATAACTCAGCAGATTAAAGCACCTGCAAGCAGTCACAGGAGCCGGGGGTTTGATCTCTGGGACTGCCACATCAGCGCCACCCCTGGGGCAAGCTAAGATGGCAATTGAGACTGGGTGTGGTGGCGTGCCTATAATCCCAGCACTTGGGAAGCTGTAAACATGCAGATTACTACGAGTCTGATCTAGTAGTGAGACTTGAACACTCTGTAGACCCTTCACTAAAATGCAAAAAAAAAAAAAAAATAGGATCTATTTTTACATATCTATATATTTCTGTATGATATATATATATATGTATATATGTATATATATGGCAATTTTTGTTTCAGTGACATTAATAATTAATTTAACCCTATTTATTTGGCATATTAGAAGTAATGTCATGCCCACAGAATTTAGGCACTCAACTGTTCTCAAGTTCACAGAACTTTGTTAATTTTTAGTAGGTAAGAATAACAGAAACATATATGTAAAGTTTCTAACACTATATAATTCAGGTGCATGACTTTTCTCAAATACTTTGCTGGTAAACATAAGTTATGTGTGTCAAAACTTGTTAGTGATAAAAAATAACTTAAAATGAAGGCAATCTGTAACTATCTCACTTTTTAAAGTAACCTACATAATTATTTATATGTGAGATAAGTTTATGTAATAAAGCTCCTATAAGAGATGTCCTCTTATATCATGGGCTTTGATATTCTTATTAACAGTAACAATTAGTCTTGGCTCACAAAAATATGTGCAAAAAATTAATTCTATAATCTAATAAAAACTAAATGAGTAAGTCAAATTATTGCAATCCCTAAGTTTTTTAAATAAGAAAATAAATGTATTTGATGCCATTAGTACATTCACTCTCAGCAACACATCATGATCAAGCATGTATTTCCATAAGTTGAGATTCAGATATTCACCAATTTACACATTTCTGATGTGAGAGAAATTGTGACATTGCTTTTTTTCCAGATGGTCAATGAAAAGTAAATCAACTTGGCCAAGCATTGATTTATTATGGGTGCTAATACTACTGGAAATGATAAGGCAAAATTCTACTTGCAAGAAAAGAGGAAAGATAACACATGCTTTTGATACGAAGATGTTTAAGTGCAAAGGTGATTGTTCTTCCTGAGGGAAAAAGGAAAGTTTTGTGTTGAAGCAGAGGATGGGCTTGTTATAGAATCATGAGAAAAGTGGAACAAAATGGAATGTATGAGAAAGTGATAGTAGCTTTCTGAAAGAAGTATTTTGCAAAATGAATTTTATATATGAAATAGAAGGTAAGATTAGAAAGGAATTATGTATGTTTTTCTATAAGATTGGTCATTAATTTAAAATATACTGATAATGCATGTTCTAGAAATCTGATCATTTTATTGGACTAGGTAAGAATTCTCAAAATACTGATGAAACAAAATAATTCCTTAAATGCATCAACATGATAGTGAGTACAATAAAAGATAACTAAATATAAAGATAACCTTTTAACAGGTTTTCATGTCAAGTCAGCAAGAGATTCTTAATGTGTGTATCTTAGTACTGCCGATACAGTGTGGTGATAGAACTGCTTGTGTAAACCTTTGAGTGAAAGCCTTCGCATGTGTAAACAAACATATTTCAGTTACAATCAGTGGGCTGATTCAAGTCAAAGTCCCTGAAATAAACTATTTAACTGAAAACACAAAGGGCCAGCTTCAGAAATGAAAATTAGCATCTTAAACAATATACATTTGGAAGGGCCAGCCAAATAGCTCAGTGGATTAAAGTGCCAACAAGCAGGCAGGGGCCGGGGGTTCAATCCCCAGGCCTGCTGTGCCAGCCCCGGGGCACGCTTAGAGGGCAATTGAGACTGGGCATGGTGGTGTGCGCCTGTAATCCCAGAATTTGGGAGGTTGTAAACAGGAGAATCACTATGTGTCTGATCTAGTAGTGAGACCCTGAACATCTTATAGACCCTTCGCTCAAATATATATATATATATATATATATATATATGAATATTAGCCATGGACTCATAAAGGGTCTGAGTGGCAGCATGGTCCTCTCTGAGTCCTGGAATATCAAAAACCTTTCACTTCACAGTCCATCATGGAATAAAAAAGACAACACACGTATAAAAAAAAGTTAGGATTTTCTAAGATTTTTAAAGTACTTTATCATTAAACCATGGTTGGCACAATCTGCAAGCCTTGGAAGGCAGTCACACTTTCCGATGATGCAGTGCCACCCCCGCAGACCCCACCACCATTTAATGATGGGCCTCCGTTAGCTGTCACCCTCGACGTGGTGTGAAAATACACTTGTAATAATTTGTACTTTCTGGTTGAATAGAAACTGCTATTTAGCTAGGCAAAACATAAATAGAGATTAGTTGGATCTAACACTGTAAACATTTCAGTATATATTTTTTATTTCAATTTTTCATTGCTTGAAGTAACTTCAGTAAGTTTCTCTTCTCTGCAATCAAATATGTCAAAGGACAACAAGGAGGCTACATTTTTTCCAATACGTGCACCTTCGCTGATATGAGTACAAAATGTCATAGTTGAACACACTTAAGCAAGCATAGTTTTTATTTTTGTGTGGATGATTTGCAACTGTAGTTTCTTGAGCCAGTAGTGTATGTGTGGCCTACAATTAAAAATGTATTATTTCGGCATCCCATTATTATTAAACTATTAACTAAATTTTATATAGTAACTTATTTTAATTTGTTTTCTAGGTTGAACCAAATACGCTATGTGATTTGGTATTATTTTCTTAGAAGATACTGTTGTCAGCCAATCAATTAAGTAGCTACTAGATTAAACTTGATTCTCACTTTCTACTAATCATGCTCTTTGGTAATTCTCTTCCCTGTAAATGTGGTACTGACTTTTTGAATTTGTTCTAATGCACAGAATGTCACAGACATCATGGAATACACGTTCCAGCATAGTACTCAAAAATTGCGCTTTCTGTTTTATAGATTCACTATTGCTGCTACTAACTGGGTAGGAATAAAGTAATTGTAATACAAAAGGACACAGTGGATGGAACTGAAGAAACCCTCTGACCAACCTATGTGAGGAGTACTTCAGCCTGCATCACACAAGGATCCTGCCAACTTCTATTGATGTGAGTGTGAAAGAGTCCAACTCCGTGTAAGAACCAGCCCCAGGTGAAACTGGGTGAAATCCTTGTGGAGGAAATTCAGAGCGGCACAGAAGAAATGATTCCTGATCACAGAAACTTTGAAATGATTCCTGTCTGTTGATTTATGCCACTGAAAATTCGGGTCAATATTTTTATTATAATAGATCAGTAATTGCAGCAAAAATTATTCATGTTTATTATTGATATTTACTACGATAAATAAAATTTTCTTGTTATGGAAAAAGTCATAAAGTCTCCTGGTTTGCGTTATTATTATTATTTTTATTCTTCTAGAAAAAGTATAAAGGAGGATTCTTGTTTGTCTCATTTCTCATTCCTATGCACACTGCAATCATCAAACTTAGTTTAATTTTCTCACTGTTCTTATCAGATTGAAAGTGTTTTGAGATATTTTATGATTAAAAGATAATGATCCATCTTATCTTATGGAGATCCCCTGCAGTGGACACAGCCTTCGGCCTGGACTTCCAGCGCACAGCAGGAAGAAAGAGCAAGGGACAAAAGGGCTGCAGAGGGGTCTGGAACAGCTTTTCTTGGAACACGGACGGCCACACGGAACCCAGGAAAACCCTTGGTGTTCATTAGCTGAGGAGAAGGGTTAGGGGTCAAGGCTGGACAAGGAGTGAGGAGGGCAAGGTTAGTGACAGGGAGGACAACACATTCCCTCAGAAGGGACAGACACAGCCGGATTTAGGTGACGGTTACCAAGTAACCTGATTAGCTGCCAGTTCAGGAAGGAATTTTCCTCTGAAATTGGGCAGGCTTCCGGGAGACCCTGTCTCCTACTCAGCCCCAGGGATCCCAGCTTCTCTATGTGGGCTCCCCCAGGGAGCTTGATGATGAACAAATGCCGCCTGCTTTCATGAGGGCGGGTACATTCCGCGGACAGATTTGCTAAAGAAACTGAAAGCCAGTTTGGGGGTCCGTCTGCACAGCCTGCGCTTCTCCGCAGTGGGCAGGATCGCACCAGGCCTCCGGGAGGGCAAGGTGGCCATTCGGCACAGTACCTCGGGCTTGTTTTCTTAACTTGAACTTTTGCGTTTACGGCAATTATACTTTTTAAGAGAAAATATCCAGAGAATATTTCAAACCAAGTTAGATACTAACTTATATGACTTTCCACATAATATCTTTTATGTCATTGTGATCTTTTAAATAGATCAGTTGATCAACATGAATGTTTTTTACCTAAATTTCCAAAGCTTAATGAAGTGTTTTTCGTGAACATTCTATATTTCCTTCTGTTGTGGATTTCTTTTTAATATCCTGTTCTGCTTGTCTACTGTTATTTAACATTCTAAAATTAAATGTAAAAAATTCCAACGCATTATTTATGCGTGAAACTGTCTTTTGGGCAGGACTCCTTTTTATTCTATGAGTGAAGTGAGGTCGTTCATGAAGGGAATTTAACAAAGACTTGGATGAGAACTAAATGGTCTCTTGTGTCTTTGCACACACGAAGGGTGCTTCCTCTGCTACACGCAGAACAGCCAAGAGCAGGCCAGCTAGTCTCTGAGTCTGTCTGTCTGTCTGTCTGTCTGTCTGTCTGTCTGTCTGTCTGTCTGTNTGTCTGTCTGTCTTTCCTCTACTTATACACTGTAGCAAAGAAAGCAAAACTTTTTATATGACATCTAAATCTTTCAGCAGATTGATAAGCAAATATACCAGGCCTTGTAAAGCTGTTCTGTGAAATTAATGCAGGGTCAATTTCACTTATTTGTATTAAAACCAAAATTAAGTCTGCCCCCAAATCTACAAGAGAGGAAAAAGTAGGTAAGAGTAATTGACAGGAGGAATAGCATCCCTATGTAGGTCTTGAAAAATTCAAGGTGACCATTTTGGGATTTTTTTTAAATTTATTTTTTATTTTTTTTTAAATCCAAATGCTCAGAAGATTTGAGCTTTACCATTGTAATGCCAGTTCTTTGTTGCGGTTTCCATGAAGACAGAGGAAAATAACGATTCATAGATGGAAATTGCTAACTACTTTAAAAAAAATAAAAGTGTATCACAACTCAAATGAAGATCAGCCTTACTTTACTTTCTGGATTCTAAATTATAGAGCTAGAGGAATGAGGGAAAGACTAAAACACTTTTGGACAGCAGAGATGAAAGTCCTAAAATAAACACTGTCTGAGTGACAGAGGAGTCAGCAGAAACTTTATAGTTTGGTGGAAACGATGATAAAAGGAAAGCATTGAGGGGGAAAAAAAAAAAGAAAGTAGGTAAAGATAATCTTTAAAGAGTTAGAACAGTGCTTGGCTCTATAGTTTAAACTGAGAAGAGAGGCAGTTTCCCTGTCAAAAGATATTAATAAAAGAAATAGCCACATGATGCATTCTAGGGATTTGTGGTCTACATTGTGATTTTTTGAGCCCCTGTTGCTTCCAGAAGTATGGTATTCATATTGTTAAAAATAGAGTAGAAGTGAGATAAACTGCCTTTATAATCTCAAAATTTTAGCTTGCTTTAAAATATGAAAGCTTACGTAGTTTGTGGAGGAAGGTTGAGATAGCTGTTATTGGTGAGTAAAAGAAAGGACATACGTAAGTTATTTGGAAAAATATATATGTCTAGTTTTTTCAAATTTTCAGCTTGTGGAGTTTGTGAGAATCTTAAGAACATACGAATGAAAAACAAGCTGTTTTGAAATTGAATAAAAATGATTCAACTGGATTATTAGAATGATATGAAATCTATACTATTTCTTTAACATATACTTTATATATTAACAACAAAGCAACTTTAATCAATGAGTATTTGACTGGAGCAGAGTGATTGATGTTAAATAATTTACAAGGACATTACATTAGAATGTGATGAAATGTATACTCATCTTAATGTCTAACTAAGAAGCAATTGTATATCTTAGAGTTTAGCCATCTAAAGTATAAAATTCAATGGTATTTGGATTAATAGGCATACATTCAGTATTACAATTAGCAATAGAGTATTTTCATCACCTCAAAATAAATCAGGAATCCACCTCTAGATACCATCAATTCCTGCCCCAACCAACACCTTACACCTACTTTAAGCAACTACTGATACATAATATTTCCCAAAGATTTTCTTATTCTAGGAATTTTATAAAAATGGAACTCATGCTTTACGTTGTCCTGTCAATATTTGTTCTACCAGAAATGTTGTAAAGAGTCATTCAAGGCATAAGACATGTGAGGAATTCAATATTTTCTATTTATGGGTAGCAATAAATAGAAATATCCATAATTTATTAATTCAACAACTGATAGACATTTGAATCATTTGTAGTTTTGGATTATTATAAATGAACTTCCTGTGACTACTTATGTACTAGTTTAGGTGTGGTGGAAAGTTTAATTTTTACTCTTCATATGAAGGAGAAAAATTGATAACATAACTCAATGTCTTACTTGTGGAGCAGCTACCAAAACTGTTTTACAGAGTGGCCATGCCATTATAGCTCTGACTAGAGAAGAGTAAAATTTCTTACTACTCAGTGTCCTGCAGATCATGTAACTGTTTGTCACTATATTCAATCTAAAAAATCTGAAGTGGTTTTGACTTCCATTTCCCAGATGAGTGATAGCCTTGAGAAGATTTTCTTGTACTTTCTGGCCATTTGGATAAATATTCACTCAGAATTTTTGCTTAATTTATCATTTGTTGTTTTTTATCATTAAATTAAAATATATTTTTTGTGCTTGCCTGGCAAGGGCCTGAGTTCAATCCCCAGTTCTTCAAATATATATATTTCATATATTTTGAGATGAGCCCCAATAGATACTGTCTTAGTTATCTTTCTCTCATTGCTGATACAAAATACCCAACCCTCAATGTTAAAGAGGAAAAGGTTTCTTTAGCTCACAGTGTGTGGAGGTTTCAGTCCATAGTCAGCTGGCTCCAAGGCAGAGGGGCACATGGCAGAGTGACAACTATTCATGGTGGCAGAAAACAACAAAAAGCAATAAAAGCAAAACAGGTAACAGAAATCTCTTTTCCTCCCTTAGAGTGTAAGCAAGCTACCTACCCTACGGTGGATGTAGCACTCACACCAGCCTCATGTCCTCCTGTTGCACAGGTTGAGGATGTATCCAAAGTGAGGCCCCTGGGCCCCTGATGAGCTGCTTAGTGAAACTTCTAAATTTCTCCAGTTGACCCAATGAATCTACTATCAGAACATTCTAGGGCATAAGCAGCCTCCCTAGAGCAAGTCCTGGAACTCTAGGATGTAGAACTGCTAAGTCACTTAAGTTTCTAAACTTCTCAAATGGACACAATGTATCAACCATTATAAGTATATATTTGAGATACTAATATTCTGTGGCTTCTTGATGGTATTGTTTTGAATTATTTAAATTTGATATAATCCAATTCATCTATTATTTCATTGTTGCTTGTTATTTTGGAATAATAGCTAAGAAAATATTGTTTAATACCAGGTTATTAAGATTTGATGTTTTGTTCTTAAATGTTTTAGAATTCTGGCTTATATAATTTGTTCTATGACATATTTTGTGATCATTTTCATATGTGGTATAAGGGAGAGAAGTACAACTTCATTTTATTGTATGTTGACTTTCAGTTATTCCATTCTCACTTATTGAAATAATTCTTTCTCAAAGGAATTAATTGGCAAGACTTGTTAAAAGTCAATGGACCATAAATTTAAGGCACTGTTACTGGACACTCAATTTTATTCCACTAAATGTTTATAAATATGTATTAACATATGGTATGAAATATTATAGATATGTAGTATGATTTGATATTGGAATGTGTGTGTCTTCTAACATAATTCTTATTGAAGAATGTATTAACTAGGCCGGCAACATAGCTCAGTGGTGTAAAGAACCTGCTTAGGCAAGCTGAGGCCAACACAGGGACCACAGTTTGTCCCTGGTACCACATACTTTGCCAGCCCTGGTCCAAAGGCAGGCTGAGCCAGCCACAATAAAAAGAAAGTATTAACTATTGTATATCTTTTTCATTTACAGAAGGGTTTTCAAATGAATTTGATATTTTCTGTAAAAATGCCATTGGTATGCCCATTAGTTTTCATTTTGTTGAATCTATGGACTATTTGGTGTGGATCATTGTTTTTTTTTTTTTCCTACTTTTTTTTAAGTATTTTGTGCAGGACCTCACTACGCAGCTCATACTCACGGTAATCCTATTTTCAGCCTCCTTAGCTCTTAATTATAGGTGTGTGCCACCATGTCTGGTCTTAGTGGCCAGCTCAGTGCATCTGAGATTGGGGTTCATGCAGCATGTATTTTCCCAGTCCTGGATTATTGCTTTCTTTTTTCTTTCTTTCTTTTTCTTTTCTTTCTTTCTTTTTTCTTTTTTTCTTTTTTTTTTTTTTTGGAACCAGGGGTTGAACTCAGGCCCTTATGCTTGCCAGGGAAGCGCTTATTCTACTGAGCCATCTCCCTGGTTCCTTGCTGTTTTCTTACAAATAAAAAAAAAATTTACAATTCATGAACAAGAGATAATTTTCCATTTATTTACATTTTAATTTCTTTCAACAAAGGGTACGTATTTTGCATTATTTTCTTGTTCATTCCTATACATTTTTTACTGACACAATTTCAAATGAAATGTCTTCTACTGGTGTAATTTAATTAATATAGAAAAATCCAGTTGACTTTCAAATTTTGATCCTGTGTTGACATATTTCTGAATTTGTTTACTATACCAATGTTTTAAGAAAAGATTTTTAGGGGGCTGATCAGACAGCTGAGCAGATTAAAGCCCCTGCTGGCCAGGGTTTGAGCCCCAAAGTGCTGTGTCAGCCCCGTGCCCAGGGCATGCTGAAATGGGAACTGAGATTGGGCAGGGTTGTACATGCCTGTAATCCCAGCACTTTCAAGGCTGAAAATGAGGATGAGTGAGAATCTGATCCATATAGTGAGACCCTAAATATCCTGTACTAAATACATAAAAATAATAAAGTAATAAATAAGCATATATGTTTCTTCACGGATGTTTTATTGATAGCACTTTGAGACTTTCATTGCCACTGACCTCCACTTTTCTGCTGAGACATCAAATATTTCTAGGGAATAAAATAGGTGTTTCCAAAATTAATATGATGAAGTCCTTACCTCCACTGTATTTGGTTATAAGGTCTGTTGGGAATTCAACATGGTCTAAAAACGATGGGCTCCAGACTTGAGGGAGTTAGGAACTCTCAGGCTCTGTGTATATGCTTGAACTGAGAAAAGTGTTGTGAGATAAATAATCCTTGATTCCTTTAAATTGTGTGCACTGGTATTTTTTCCAAGCAATGAGATATATAATAAAGACAGTCTGAGTGCAGACATAGCTATATCTATGTCTATGTCTATGTCTATGACTCTGTCTCTGTCTCTGTCTCTATGTCTACCTCTCTGTCTACGTCTATGTCTACATCTACGTCTCTGTCTACGTCTACGTTTAGGTCTACGTCTACATCTACGTCTATGTCTATGTCTGTATCTGTGTCTACATCTGTGTTTACATCTACACCTATATCCACATCTACATCTAGGTCTATCTGTCTCATATTGATTATGTTAGATTTATTGGAATTACAGACTTGTTTCAGAACAAAAGTGAGAAATATTTGCTGGGAATTTTTCAGTTTTCTTTATATCTTTTTCTCATGTCTTGATATATTTTGGTGTTTATTGCTTCTTCTTCTGGCTCTAACCTACTGACATGATTTTCTAGTCATTTTTTCTATTAATATATTTGGAAGCTATAATATTTCTGTATTTCTTGTTATTTTCATCATTTTATATTTCGATATGAAAATTATCATTATAATTTCAATGTGCAGGTGTGAATTTTTTCAGTTCTTTAAATGAGTTTGTAAGTTACTGTGAAGTATTTGTTTCAAATTGCAGTAAATGTCTGGGATACCACTAATGCAATTCTTACAGCTTTTTTTTTTCATGTGTACTGGTCACTTTATTTTTCTTTTCTTATCTGTTATGGTATAAATCTATAATTGCCCCCTAAAGTATCACATTGGGCATGGAAGCCCAGTTAGAAGAGACAGGTCACTGGAGATCCTATTTGGAAGAAGACATTTTTACCTTTGTTTCCCCCATTCTCAGTCTGTGTCCTTCTCACCATGATTGGCTAAAACCATCAAACTATGAGTTAAAATAAATCTCTTGTCTGTTACATTATGAAAGTCAACTATTTTGTACCAGCACTAAAAAAAATGATCAAGATAGTATTGTACAATTATTTGTTGTAATATAGATATTCTACATATATTTACATGGACATAGTTGCATCTGTGTAATAGCATGACTGGCCTGAATTTACCAAGTATATTGCCTCCATGAAAATAGCTGTGCTGAATTTAAAAAAACATCTAGTCTAGACAGCAGAGATTGCTTTTGGATGCATAAATGCTGTGAAAGTTTATTTCTGCTGTGACATCCTGTAACTAAGTGGTGTCCTAAATTTTCTGATCAAGGAGATTATGGGGCATGATGGAAAGTGATCGATGGTGTAGAGTGTACATAAGCAGAGTCACCTAAAGAGAAAACATTCACTCAGGCTTTCACAGAGAGAAAATTGGTCGAGCAATGGCTTTTGCCATTGAAGACAGAAGAAGGCTCGTGAAGTTGGGATACTGGGGCAAAAATTGCCCGTGGTCGCTCTTCCAGGATAAGATGATAACCCTGTATTTGGATCCAGATAAAGACAAAGACAGTTTCTTGAACCCAGCTGACTTGGCCGACTGTCTAGTCAACTTTTGTAATACTGAGGTAAGAGAGTCATTCAGGAATCATAGCTTGGCTGAAATAGAAACCTACTCATATGGAGATGTAGGAGATTATTATGAATGAATATTCACCCATCTGTTACATATCCATGGTGAAAAATTCCAGAGACTATAATTGATCTCAGTTTTTAAAGTGTCCATTTTTAGATTAATAGCTATATTCAAAGGGGGGAGACTTGTGGAGTACCTCACTATGCTATTATAGAAGTCTGCTTATTTTTTATTATTCTCATTTTATTTCTTAATGTATAATTTATATTACAATTCAGATGATTAGATTATTGAATTTGAGAGAGTGTGAACATAAGAATTCAACAAAATATTATATTCAAAAACACTTTACATCCTGAATGCTATCAAAACAAAAAAAGAGAATAAAATTTTAATGTTCTGGTAGTTTTGGGCAGCCTTTTACTGAGCTATTTTATAGGTAAAAATGTAGTCAGTTTTATTGATAAAAAGAACTTTGATTTTAGTTGGAATGTTTCCCAAAAATAGTTGCTGAATATACTTTTCAAATTTTTAAATCCATATCTAAATATGATGTATGTCAGATTGGAAGTAAAAATTTACCCCCAACATATACCTTCTCAGATTCTGACAGTTACATTTTTTTAAAACATAAACTTTTTAAAATGTATATATTCAGATATTTGCCATTGTTACTTTAAGAACTAATTCTAAATCCTTTATCCATTTCAACACATCAGTTTGTATTTGAGTTAAATCCATGACTATAGCTAACGCACTAGAAATATTGGGTCAAATCTCCCTCTCCACCTGACTCATTATATTAACACTGCAAATTTCTCCCATTGTTAATATACACAGCATTTGTCTTTATTCATTGTATATTTATGATGGAGCAGAATAAAAATCATAGGCAATTAATATTGACAAATATAAATTCCTTTCTCAAAGAGATAATCAATTGACAACAGAATATAATTAGCAAATACTGTAACTGAAAGCAAATTATTTTTACAAAGAATGAGACCAGACAAAACCATGAGAAAGGTGTTTAAAAAGAGGCTGCACACTACGTAACAAGAGGTAAAGAGCTGCAGGTGGGATTTGTAGTGAACCTAACTCTGAAAAAATGATTAGACAGAGATCAAAGCTCTAAAACTAACCTGTGTTTCTGAACATGAAAATAAAGAAATCAAGGTGTATTCTAGCTGCATGATGTTAACTTCAAAATATGTCCCTGCATTAATAACATTTGTTTATTATATATTAAATTAAGGAGCAACCTCTTATAGCTAACACACACAGTACTTTTTCTTTTCTTTTTAATGTTTTTATTACAGGGTCTAGAGGGTCTCACTGTGTAGATAGGACTTGTAGTGATCCTCCTGTTTTCAGCCACCTAAGCGCTGGGATTATAGGTGCATGCCACTATGCTGAGTCTCAAAGGGCATCTCAGCATGCCCTGGGGGGAGGGCTTGCACAGCAGGGCAGGAATTGAACCTCTGCCTCTGCGCTCTGCTTAAGCACACGCTTTAGTTCACTGAACTATCTGTTCGGCCTATGTAGTACTTTTTCTTTTCTTTTTTTTTGTTATGATACACAGTAGTATGTATGACAATTTGTAGTATGACAAAACATAATAATCACTATTTTAATGACAAATTCAGTTAAAGGTTATATTTTTCATCATTACATATAGTACAAATTCAGTTAAATATTGCAGTCTTATTCATTGGGGCTATAAATAGTTAATTCCAAAATACTAAAATTTAAAAAACTAATCTACCTATTTATTCAAGGTGCCACTATAATCTAAATTTTTATCTTAGTGAAAACTACTTGCAAATACAGAATGGTAAAAATGAAATAAGTTGAATATAATTTCATATTGTCTTTTACTTCTCAAATAGAGTGAGCTCAGAAAACTTGCACAAGAGTCAACTTTAATGTGTAGCAATAATCAATGTATCAATTTGTCAATTAATATTTATTTTAATAGTTTAATAATAAATTTATGTTTATACTTATATTTAGATAAATTTTACTAGCTTTCATAACATTAATATTTTAATTAAAAGATGAAGGAAATGCTAGACACACAGTACTTTGTCTGTATAGTGTTTTCTTTAGTCTGGATTGACATTTTGAATATAAACAGAAAGGACATTTGAAATGGGCAGAAGGGAAGTGAGTAGCAAAGATTCTTAAGGAAAACAATGCATATTGTAACACATTGCATATGTGAATTATCCTAAACCTTTACCATACATATGTCATGATTCATGTAGCACTATAATTTTATGTTTGCATGATAAGAAATAAAATGCTTCCTAAATATAAATAGATTTGTAGTGTATTTTTAAAGCTGCACATATTTGTAACTCTAGATATTAATGACACTATTTCCACTATTTCAACTAGAAAATACTGATTCCTAACTAAGAATAAAGGAATGACTTTTGTTTACCCCTTTTAATTACTTACACATCAGTAAAAAGTTGTACAGTTCAATGTTATAAGCTAGCTTCAAAATTACTATATATGTGAACAAGACCTTGGTCGGAGGCTGAGGAATTAAAGGTCGCATTCAAATTTGTCTTCCCACTTAAGACATTCATTTCTGTCCTGTTTATAAATTTTGTAAATAGTTAGACGGGTCATGAGTGCTCCTTTCCTTTCCAGTAACCTTTTTTTCCTAGTGACTTTCTGTTTTGAAGGGAAACACTTTCTGAGAACAATTTGTGGTTAATGCCTTTCAGTGGGTGTAATCCCACTGAGAAGTGCTCCAGCTAACTTGCTCTAGGTTGTGTTCCAACTTAGTTTAAGGGAGTTTAGGGGACACATTCCTGCTGATTCCACTGTTCTTTCCTGTCTTCCTTTTTTTTGTAATCTTGACCCAAAAACTATTTTAAGTGATGTCTGATTTGGCTTCCTGAGGTGCTCAAATGTTCTCTGACAAAGGCTTATTGAAAGAATGTGTGACTCTCTCTTTCTATCCTTGAATTTGGTTTCTGAAGTTGATATTAATGTGAAAGGGTCATCCACAAAGAGACAAAGAACACTAATGTTACAAGGCTTCTGGCTCTGTACCTTTATCTCAGCTGGTGAACTCCAAACCAATGGGATCAAATATCTTCTATCACCTCCTTAAAAACATCAGTGTCTGTGTCATCAGTAGGCTTTCGCCTGTGAGAATTATTCCAAAGGTGTTCTTCTCTCTGAATATCCCGGCAATTGAAAGCAAGAGAAGCAAGGGATTGTGGGGCTAAAGGTCACCTCTAAAGGTCGCATTGTCCAGCCCCCTTATTTATTGAGTTAGGAACTCAAGGCCTAAAATGAGCAGGTTATTTATCTACGGCCATGGTCAAAGAAACAGAAATGGATGAGAAAGTGATGTTTCTGACATCAGTATTTCAGTAAGGCACTTCCACACTGCTCTTGGGTAAAAGCTATATATTTTCTCTTATTTCTTTAATATCTATCTACCCTCATTAAACCTTTCTTAGATCTTTTTTTTTTTTTTTTTTTTTTTTTTTTCAGAACCAGGTATTGAACTCAGGCCCTTGCACTTGCCAGGGAAGTGCTTATTCTACTAAGCCATCTCCTGGCCCCTTTTCTTAGATCTTAATAAAACATTTGTTATACAAACTGAGTTGAACCAATAATAGGCTTTATCAAAAGCACTTACCAGACAGAATTTTAAATCACAAAGATTGAATATGCCAGCAATATTTGCCCTACCTATGTCACATTGTATACTACATTTTATTAGTTTCGTTTTGTTTTTTGGTACCAGAGATTCAACTCAGGACCTTATGTTTGCTAGGTAGGTGCTTAAACTGCTGAGCTATCTCCCCAGCCCTCATACTACATTTTATATTTTAAAAAATATAGCAGTGAATATCACTTTAATGAATAAAAAGTTTTCCACAAAAATAAGTCAATTTATTAGGTATATCATAGTAAAAATAGTGAATATTGACTTTAAACTCAGGATATCTTAACACAGTTTGATTTATTTTTATTTATTTATTTTTTATGTATTTAGTACAGTGTCTACAGGGTCTCACTACACAGATCAGACTCATAGTGATCCTCCTGTTTTCAGCCTCTCAAGCACTGGGATTATAGGTGTGTACACCACGCCCAGTCTCAATTGCCCTTCAGTGTCCCCCTGGGGTGGGGCTGGCATGGCACATCAGGGATTGAATCCCGGCTGTTGATCCTGCCTAAGATAGCATTTAGTCCACTGAGCTATCTGGCCAGTCCCACAGTTTGATTTATAATCAAGGCCGTTTATCAAATAAATTTAGACTGATTTTGAATCGTGACATCTAGGATACAATAAAATTATGAAGGTCTTCAATAACATATTTCTTCAAGGTATAAGTAACTTGAAACTGGCTTGTTACAAGTACTATAAGTAATACCTTTTGTTTAATTATACTTTAAAGACTTTATTAAAGAATTTAAAGAAACTGTTTTGTAAAGTAAGTTACTACTGAAATATCCTCTACTGGAGAAATAGCATATTTCAGTTAAAAAGAGATGCGAAGTGAAATACACAATTTATTGTGATACAGTATACAAATGTATATTCCAAAAGAGACAAAACTATAAGATTTTTATAGTCATAAAAAAGAAATTCTTACTCAGGCTTGTTGCTTTGGTTTGGACATGGAAATGTCTTCCATTATTGTATTCTGCTTATTTATGAAACTGTAGACACAGGGGCCCTGCAATTAGGGAAAACAGAAAGAAGGCTTCAACAAGCTTTATTAAAATCAATAAGGAAGCTAACTAAAAACAGGTTCTGCCTTTGCCACTGAAAGTCATTTCTGCCTTTACAAGTAGACTGCAGTTAGGGTAATGAGAAAGACAGGAGGGAAAAGCCAGCTGGATTGGGAAGTCGCCAGGCAACACAGTAGACAGAAAGGCAACGCCCCTCCCTCCCCCGACAAGATGAGGGTGATAAGAGACAGCCCCCTTCGGCCTCTCTCTAATACTTAAGGCACATGTGCACACACAGCAATGCTCATACACATATATGTGCGCTATCACTTTATCATCAGTACCACATTGCATACATATCCCTCTTACTTAGTAATTAAGTGAGCTGCCTTCTTAATAAGCCCGTTTCCCTTACTCATTCATTACAGAGGCCCAGAAAGAAACCAAAGGGCCAGAAAGCCTAGGGTAGGATCAAAGACAGTCCAGGGAACAGATCTGACAACATGCAGAGCTCACTAGGGAATGGCAAGACACCCGTCTCCAATAAAAAGAGCCAGATATAAGAGCTCATGGGCCTTAAGCTCTGAAGCCCCCTACCTCCTCACAGTAGCTATCTATCCACTTTCTTTTCCATCTTTTTGGCCAAATGAGCTGTCCTTTGTTATACTAAACCTTGCCTTGTTTTAATTCATTACTGCTGCTGGGTTAGGGTCCCTGGGAGCTGCATTTTGAGCAGAGGTGTGATGTGGCGTGGAGCTCTGTCCACCCATGGATGGAAACACAGCTTCTTCTGATCTTTGCGAGGATTTTATATCATCATGCAGAAAATGTGTGACAATATTCATTTTGTACCGGTTTCTGTAAATGTTTATTTCCAAATTAGTTTTTTCAGTTAAAGGCATGCTTGTCATCGGTAATCAAACAGATAAAGTCCAGTATTCACAGACTCCCGAAGGCAGAACTTCATCACAATAAAACTGTCAATGTTATAGCCACTGTATTTCTAAACATTGCCTTTTCTAAGTTTTTAGAACTCAATTCTTAGAAGTGAAGCTGATCATAGCAGCATAATCACTTTGCTTATTTTTATTCACATTCATATTGTGCTTATTTTTACATTCATATTAGAAATACTAATATTCTTAGCTTGTGAAAATAATATTGGAATGCCATACTTTTAACGTAATGTCTTTCTTATTAGCATTCTTATTAGCATACTTGCCACTAACTACAATTTTTAAAATATTGTATTACAAAATTCAAGGCCTTTTGTACTTGGTTTTGAAATTTGCCTCCAAAACAACAGTAACATGCTCTATGTGTTGGAAAATGTGTGTTATTTTAAGCGATTCAAGTTGTAAACCAAAAACAGTTTTGAATATTTTAGGACACGTGCATTTCCGGTTTTATCATGTGTAGCCTTTGAAGTGTGTCTGAAGCAGAGAAAGACATATGGATGATATTAATCTTTGATCTATTTTGATTCTTTCTGTGAAAAGCAATAGACAATCTTAGGCTTCAAGCTTTCTTCTCCACCAATGACACTTTTTGAAATTAGAGATGAAATGCTTGAAGTCTAGCATCTGGTTATTTAGGTAGGAAAGCATTAGGATAAGACAGAAGTATTTTTCAAGCCAATTAAGGTCTCTGAACCTAAGAGTCTTTCCCTTGCAATGTAGCGTGAAGCTCTCCTGGTACCGAAATCCACAAGCCACATGTTTCTCACTTTAGACTGTAGAAGAATCCCTTGGAGAGGCTGTGTGAAAGGAAAATCTCTGGCCCTGATCAAGGAAGACTCCCCGAGCGCACAGCATGCGCAGCAGCAACGGCCGCGATGCTCAGAAGTTCTCTGCACTTTGTTGACTGTCCTGCTTTCCCTTTATCTTTCACATTTTATCTTGAAATTCTCAGTACTTTTATTTCGGGACTACTATTTTATAAGTGAAGTCCAAGGAGATAAGCACATGTGTGAGGCCAGGAACGAGATACAGTGCGTTGCCCACTCTGACTTGCCACGTACGTGGAGGTGGCGCTTATCATTTCCCATAGCCCCGGAATGCTGGCGGGGCTGGCATCCTTGACACTGAAGTCGAGCAAGTACGTGTATCACATCTTATCTAAATGGCCTTCACACTGAGCACGTAACTGTAACCTCCTGCAACCATTTCTTGTGCATGCTGCTCCCCTGGGGAGGCTGCTCACCTACTCTGAGCATGAACGCATGGAAGGGAGCGGACCCATGACGCCATTAGTTTATTTCCTCTAGGTCTTTAGTTATTCATTAGTGAGCCCCAGGTGTCAGTAGTAGGTAGAATGTTGTACATATAAAGGTGGAAAGTAAGAACACAGCCTGGAACAGTTTGTTGTTCTAGTAGGAAGAACATACATGCATTGGCTTTGGATCTAAAATGCAAATTGTACAAGTTCACTAGTTTCTTAAGTAACAAAAGTGCTCTTCACGTTTCCATTCTAAATTGGTATTGTACACACAATGCAGAAACAAAATTCTCACTAATAGTTTACAACTGCATTGTGAATTTTCTTACAAAAACACTACATGCTACGCAATTCTCATGCCGGTGTAAAAAAGAAGAACTGCAAGATAAATAGTAATTTTAACTTTCTATAATTTTTAGTAGTAACTTTATTGGATGTTTTCATATGTGTTTGAATTTTTAGTCTATATTTTCATATCAGGCCTTGAACAAAAACTTTGTTAGCAAGTTTGGAGTGAGAATGGATGTCTGTTTGTTTCATAAGCTTGTAATTCAAACAGGACATAGAAGGCATACAGCCTTTACGCTGATTCCTACAGAACTTACACTTTGCTATTGTCTGTGTTTACATGGATACAGATACCTCCAAAAAAGATATATGAAATATTTGTAGATTTATCACACTTTATCGAATTTTCTTAGCTATGGTATCCTTTTAGTTAGTATTTAGACAAGTAACAATAGCCTTAAACGTAATGAGAAATAAAACTACTTCAGAGTATGATTCAGTTTAGAAGTAGTCCATTATTACACGCATACATATTTTTGCATAATATCTTTATAGCTATAATTGTGATCATTTTCACCTATAAATTGTGGAATTAAGACATTGCTAATAAGACAATGCTTCTAATTTTCAAAAGCCGCCCACAATTAAAGGTAAATATATATATTTATATTTATATATGTGTCTATGTATATAGTTGCTGTTTTAATATTTATATGGTTGATTGCTATTTTGAAAAAGACAGGAGAGATAAGTCCCACCTTGGAATATTCAACTTACCTTCCTATCAATATTCCTTAAAAAACCGTTTAAGAAGAACATGGCATTGACTTTCCAAATAATATAATCAATAAATGGTCAATCCTCAAAAAAAACTTTAGGTGGTTTATAATATGTGTGAAGTCCTCATACTTAAGTTAATTTACAGTTATAAAAGTTAATTGTATTACATTATAAAGTATAAAACATAAAAGTTAATTATATTAACTTTTTATCAACCTTATTGCATTATTGTAGCTTTTAAATTAACCTTCAAGCTGGATATGACAGTGCACGCCTGTAATCCCAGCACTCAGGAGGTTGAGGCAAGGGGACTGCTGACAGTTGAAGGCCAGCCTGAGCTACATGGTGGAGACTCTACCTCAGTAAATAAAACAGCCTTGACATCCTGTGCTAGATTCTTACCACTGCCAAGATACTGTGTGAATTGTTGGCTGCTATTCTAGGTGCCTGATATTTCTTAGACAATTATTAATTAAATAAATTCAAAGGTCATGAAACCTGGGTCATCTGTGAAAATGTATTTTTTTACCTCATAGTCTAAAAATAGATAAGTAAAATGACAAGTTATATATTTTGGGATTTATAATGTAATTTTTAGAGAATGTAATCTGTAAGAAAATTATCTTACAAATCATGTGGTATGAAGTCCTTCATAAATTCTGCAACCCTTTCTAAAAATGTCTGTGGAAGGATATTATACCTAAATGCTCCATACAATAAAGCCCTTGACTTCCTATTGAAGATCACATATAGGTTTCATTTGATTTTTTTAAAAAAATATGGTCAGAGAAATAATAACAGATGGATAGATGTGAACAGCTCAGGTGCTTCCAGTGTTCCAGCTCAATAACCTGTGTACTATGGAAGAATTCAGCCTGAGTTCTTAATGACTCATTCAGAGTGGTTACAGACAGTTAGGTTAAAATCCCTCCTTGCATTGGTTTACATATGGCTGGACAAGACTGAGGAGAGCAAGTCTTTCCTAGAGCTATATAATTAATAGCCCCAAACTGTAGACTTTAATCAGATTGTAAAGTGTAAACCAAAAAACACAGTTCTTCAGGAATATATCAGTGCCAATGTAACTTGGATCAAATATTTACCTTTTGTTATGGTTTGTGTATAGGTGTCCCCCCAAAGCATCATGCAGTCTTGGGGGTGCTTCTGGAGTTTGTGATTGATTACTGTGGGTGTGGCTGCTGCACCTGCCCTGGGGCAGGTAATTTGCATTACAATGTAAGGAGGGAAG
The DNA here is from genome assembly GCA_002564285.1 of Tympanoctomys barrerae. NCBI lineage: Eukaryota > Metazoa > Chordata > Mammalia > Rodentia > Octodontidae > Tympanoctomys > Tympanoctomys barrerae. The sequence continues at coordinate 7,536 of NDGN011556481.1, read as the reverse complement.
AGAAGCGAGCTGCTTGAGCTGCTGCTACCTCTCCCTTGCTCTCTTGTTCTTTGCTGCCACCATGAAAGGTTGCTTTCTGCTCTGTGCTGCTCTGTGTTGAACCCAGCTAAGTACGGACTAAAACCTCCAGTAACTGTGAGCTAAATAAACCTTTCCTTCTTTCATTTTGAATGTCGGGTATTTGTTCCAGCAACGAGAGAAGAGTAAGACACCTTTCATAAATCATAACTTTGAAAGATTTTTTTTTGTAAGTGAGACTAAAAGTTCTACAAGTATTCTTTGTTCTTTATGACTTCCCAGATTTAAAGTTGCAGTAGGATTTTGTAATGTCATTTGAGTTACCTGTAATCATCAGACAGCAGTTTCTTCTATATGTAGTGAATAGCTAAATTACACTACATGATTTTTAGTGATAGTTTATGTAAATCACTGTTTCCTACATTTAATCTTCAGTAATAACAATAATAACACTTGTAAGAGATGAAATAAAAAACTGTAATAAGAGAAAGTTTCATGTTCATATAATCATAAATATTTCTTCTTGTGCACCAAGTGGTGGACATTTTAATATGATGTACATAGTCCTACAATACACACATATATGCATTCATATGTATCAATTTAAACATCCTATATTTGTGCTCAGATTCTAAGAATGATGCAAAAGGGAAAGCTTGCCTAGGCCTTTTGTAAGGAGGCTGGAAGGTAAATTTCATGGGAGGAAAGCTGGTCGTGAAAAGCTGAGACGTTCTGAAGTAATAAGCACTTTGCTGCAGCCATCACCGTGTGTGGCAGCCTGCACAGAGAGTTGGAGAGACATAAAGAATGTTGTGCATCAGCCACGGCTTCACTGCCTGTGAACACAAAGGCATTGACCTTGTTAGAAGTGGACATCAATGTTTCTTCTTGCTTGCTAAGCACCATGGATTTAAGAAGAGATATCTAGGAATACTGCAGAGTCAGTAAGTCTCAGTATATGTGAATGTGCAGACCCTTCCTATCTTCCAGGTCATCCATGTGGGCATACATGGAGTCGTGTGTGCACAAGCATGTACGTTGACTGCAAGGGTCTGTTTGCGTAGGCACATTGTACTCAGTTTAAAAACTGCACTAAAGGGAAGCTCGTATCTCAGTTCGAACATTGCATTAAAGGAAAACTACTACACAAAAATAATGTTGTCATTCTTATCCATTTAAAAATGTCAGTAACAGTTAACCAAAAAGAGGAACACTAAAAATGTATCCTCCTTATTGTTCAATATGATACGCTGCCCTTGAAACTGTAATATTCTCACATCTTTGTTCATTATTTAAAACTCAGTACAGTTTTCTGATATTGAAACATTTTGTAGAACATGGACACCTTACTTCAAGGCCTTCTTTTCTCTTCATCTCTATCATGTGTTCATTCAGGTACTCAGTGGATTATTTCTAATAGTGATCAAATTGTTTCAAAATTGATATTTCCGATTTTCAGTGAGGTCACTCCTCTTCACTCCATTCCAGCAAATCAAGCAATAAGACAGGAAATACTAGAGGGACTATGGATTCTATGGAGTACGCAAATACATTTTGCAAAGGAAAACCAGAATCGCCTTTCAGGTACAAAACAGGCTTACTGCTTTTGTTTTATTTTCTATAAAAGAAAGCAACTTACCAACAACATTTCCCTCTTCCCTTTTATGGTATTGATCATTTTCCTTGGCAATAATTGACCCTATTAACCATCCATTTGCCTTGTAACTATCCACAGCAAAGCAGGGAGGGCAGTGATAAGGGTGATACATGAAGCACAAGGCTTTCTCACTCACCCTCTCCCAACTCTGCTGTCACTTGCTGGCAGTTGTAAAAACTTGTTGTTGTCATAAGCAGAGACAACTCCAAAGGCTCACAGGGAACAGATGTGTGCTATAATAATAACAAGGTGCCACTTTAAAAAAAAATACTTTTCAGCTTAGGGCTGCACTTAAACCTTTAGGTACAGTTCATGAAACTCATAATGTGGGAGAGTGAGTGCTGGTGGTATCTTTGAGATTCTCCAGGGAAAAAGAGCCTGAGATGTTGTTATCATTATCACCATCTCGCTAACTGAATCACAGTTAGTGTCTTGGTTATTACACCTAAGGGAGTGACTTACTACCCTCCAGGTTGAAATAAAGGGCAAAATGAGATTCTTCTATCCTAGGAAGGTGGAACAAATTCAGGAGACACAAAGGAAAAGGTATTCTCTTCTATTTCAATCTTTTAAAAACAGAGAACCAAATTAATCAGCATATGCAGTCCTCAGTTTGGTCATAGAAAGTAATTGAGCATACATTTCAACTAAACTGAATTTAGATGGAAAGTCTTTATAGGGTTAGAGGCATTCTCCTTTCTCAAAATTATGCAGTTTTATTTTCATAGAATGGAGAAACAAAGACAAAGCAAGGGCGACAAATGAATCTTAAACAGAAGCAGAGACACACCTGAAAATAAAAGGATATTATTGTGCTGAAGATTGCATCATATTTTATCTCAGTCAGTTATGTTGTAAAATCATAAGATGCTGTTGAAATAATTCGATCAAGTAAAGTGAAAGTAATATTGATGAAAACTGCTTTCACTTTTATTGACTCATAAACATTAGAGTGTGAATGTGTGGGCTCCTTGCCACACTCTATACCTACAACTGAGTGCTCTAGCTTTAAAATGTCTGGGAAGAAATATAGATTGTAGGTACAGTTGAACTTGAAACAACGAATGGTCTGGGTTTTGATGAGGGCAAAGCTGAGCTTTTCTTGACAAAGCTCTAGTTGGCATGAGAATTGCATTTACTTTACTCCCTGATACAACATATTTTATTTCTTTGATTGTTTCTGATTGTGACCCCAGTTTACTTTAAATGGATTGTAAGTGGCTTGCCTGTTCAACATTGTTCTAATGTGTTACAGTTAAACGAAACTGATGATGCCTGAAAATCAATTCTTGCCTCGTGATTCCATATTTATTTGCATACTTGCTGTGCTCTGACAAATTGTTGCCAGATTAAAATGTTATTGGCCCAGTTTTTCTTTATTACTGTCCCATCACACCTTAAATGATTAGGGCATTTAAAACACTCAACATTTTGCAAAAAATTATTAAATGAGGATACATTTTAGGAAAGGGTTGATGGTCCTTAGAGGATCAATGTTGACTTTAAGCGTAAACCAGGGATATAAAGGTTAGTGTGCTTTGTCGTTTCCTTAGCACCAGAGGCGAAGATCAAGCTCAGCAAATGAGTTACACTTTTGGAGAGTGATAGTAGTGGTAGGCACTTTATCAGCAGACCTCTGTGTTTTGTATTGTGTCCGTTTGTCCCTTTGTATTTTGAAACATAAACCGAGTGTCTGTCCTAACTATAAAGCATGCTCTCTGCGGGGGTGGGAAATGCAATGACATCTGTGGGTTTTGAACGTTTGAAAGGATATATGTGCTATGAGTAAAAAATGATATTAGTACATTTGACAGGATTTACGCTATCAAAATAACTTGCTTCCAACTAACTGTCTACACAGGATAAAGAGTGTGGGTTTTATAAAATAAAATCTCCGATATATATGAATATCAATGTAGATATCTGTGAAGATGGATCAATATTATATTGTTCTGTTCTGTCAATATGTATTATGTACTAATACAAATTCTATTATTAACAAGAAATGGCAGATATATGTTAATAAACCTTTTATCACTAACAAGCAGTAGCACCTTTGTTATAATGCTTCATGTAAGATAAAGCATGCTGCTGTGATTCATGTTGACTTAGAAAGAAAGCAAAAGGTTTTCCTGTTGCTTTTCCCAACAAACACTTCTTTTACTGTTTTGAAAGTTATCAAAATGAAGTTATCACATATGCTTAGAAATGTATGATGTAACATGAAAACCGACTGATTTCTATTATACTCTGATTATTGACTAAACATAAACTTTCATATTATGTGGATATAAGTCAGGAAAGTTAGACTGCGAAAAGAGCTTAGCTTCCAATAAGCCATTCCCTAAAAAACAAAAAAAGAAAATTTGAATATAAATCAGAGCAAAAAAATATTTATATTTAATCCTAAACTAATTTCTTTTCTTTTATTTATTTTAAATGTATTTGGTACAGGGTCTCACTACAGCAGCTCAGACTCATAGTGATCCTCCTGTTTCCAGCATTCCCAGTGCTGGGATTACAGGTGTGCACCACCGTGTTGGGTCTTGGTGGCCAGCTCAGCACGCCCATGGATGGGCAGGGCTGGCACAGCATGTGGTACTGGGGAATTGAACCCCAGTCCCCGCTTCCCTGGGTACTTAGTCTGCTCAGCTATCTCACAGGCCCAAGGCCTATTTTAAATCAATAACTGGATACTAATTTGGTGAATAAAGGTTGAATTGTGCCTTGAAAAGGAGCAAGGGGCAACCCGCTCGGGTCCCCTCCTGTCCCTCTCGTGGACTGAAGCTTTCTTTCTCTCAATAAATACATTCTGCTCTTACAACAAAAAAGAATATGAAAAGGAACATGGGAATTTTAGAACACCTTTGCATTTTCTTTTCTTTTCTTTTACTTTGAGGTTATTACAATATAATAAAAAAAGAAAACAAGAATTTACTAAAATTTTTCTGTTGGTAGTTACATATGTTTAATTCCTGCTTCTTTATTCAGAATGTATTCCATCTGAGTTAGCAAGTGTGCATCCTGGTTAGTCACTCATATTCCACAAATAAAGAAGGAAAATTATCCTTAGTTTATTAAATGAATAGTACACTGAGGCCAAAACTGCTCTGCTTGAATTTGAATCTAAACACCATTTAATATTTATGGAATTAATGCAAAAATTTTCAGAATTTATTAATTTTTCACCTCATAAACTATTTATTAGTAAAATAATACTGATTGTTTAAGTACTGCCTTTCAAAGTCTACAAGCTTAATAATAAGAACATGGTATCTATATAATCAGCAAATATTGTACATAACTTCAGTAGCAATATATATTTTGAATATATACTTTATATATGTAAATTTTGTTATGCAGAATATACAATAGACTGCATTCATATGTCAATGTTCTGTATACACAGTAGTACTATATATACATATACTATACATAGAGTTATATATGTGTGTATATATATTATATATATATAAATTCTGAGCAAAGATACAACTGAATATTTTTAATATTTATTTTCACATAATTTTACTTGTTTTCACTGAATTGTGCATGTTTTATTTAGATCTGATTCTTGGTGTGAGTTTTGCATATTAACTGCAAGAGTTATATGGGTAATTTGTACATACTTCTTCTTACGATGCCATAGAGACTTTTGTAGAATTGAGCATTTATTGTTTGCTTGAGCCATTAGTTTTATGAATTCTACTTGCTGTAAAGCCATTATTATAATAAGTAGATATTATTCTATCATTTTCATCCCTGAATGAAGGATATCATAATGAAGATTTTCCAATGGATGAACCAAGGAAAAGTTTGATTATTTTTGAAGGAAATGTAAAGGAATTTGCATTCCCAAGTGATAAATATCACTGACATATAAAACAATCTTGCTTTGCTATATTTGGGATCTTATTTGGGGCTTAACAGAAAAACAATTTCTAAAGGTAAACAAAAACATGTAACTTCATTGATAGAGAAGTATAATGGCCATTCTAAGTCTAATGAGAACATTTTTCATCGACAGGTTATGTACTTGTCACCACACCACATACTGATTGTTTCAATAATGGCACTCAAAGCCTACAAGCTTAATAACAAGAACATAATATCTATGTAACCAGCAAATATTGTACATCAACTTCAGTACCAAGTACTCTCTAATGGACTTTGATTTGAAAGTGTTAAATTCTCATATGTATTCACATGCAATAATCCATATTGTTGAAGTTAATCTCATCATGTGAGAAAGGTACAATATACAGAGAGGAAGTTCAAATTTTGGGATTTTAAAATCTTCCTTAAAATATTCATGCTCCAGGTGGAAAAACTTTTTCATTGACTTCATTATTGATTGATTGGTTGACCAATTGATTGATGATTGATTGATTTACTGAATTTCTGCTTGGAAGTTATACCAATAATTTCAGTTTGGCATGTTTGTGCATGCCTAAAACATACATTGCTTGTTTTCACCCCAACTACTACCCATCCCCTTCTCACATTCTATTGCCTGTGTCCCAATTTCTTCCTCTTCACTAAGTGTTTTCCTTCTACTTTCAAGTTATCTCTGTCATTTTTGTATCCCTAACTTCCACAGAAAACTTAGACTTTGTTTCAATGTCTTACTCTGTTATTTTCTAGTTTCCTCCATTTTTCAACAAATTACATAATTTTGTTTTTATTTATATCTACATAATACTGTATGGGTGAAAATTTTTGCATTTGTACATTTATTTATAACTTCAGATGTTATTGTTATACAATAACATATATACATGAAGCTGTGTTTTCTTTGACAAAGGGGCCAAAAATATTTAATGGAGGAGAGATAGACTCTGTAATAAATGTTGCTGGAAAAACTGGTGATCTACATGCCTGAAGTTGAACCTCGTGCATCTCTAACATGCATTAAACTAAAAGACTAAATGGATCAAAGATCTAAACATTAAAACAGAAGCAGCTAATCTGCTAGAAGAAAAAAAAACAGGCAAACTCCTATGGATAGGTATACTCTGATACTTTCTGAACAGAACCCCAGCTGCATAAGATAACACGAAGAATTCACCAACGGGATCACATCATCATATCGCTCTAAAACACTTTCACTCAGGGAAGGAACCCTCAACAGTGTGAAGAGACAACCTACAGAATGAGAAAAAAGTTTTGCATCTACCCCTCAGACACATAACTGATATCTAGAATATATAAAGAACTTAAAATATTTAAATAACAAGATGTAAAGACCCAATAAAAAAGTTTGCATCTCAAGTGAATGGACACTTTTCAGATGAAGAAATGCAAATGGCCAATAAATACATAAGAAAATGAGTTCATCACTGGCCATTTGAGAAATTCAAATTAAATCAGCACTGAGATGCCATCTCACCCATAAGCAATGGCAACCATCAAGAAATAAACCCATGACAAATGTTGGCCTGGCTGCAGGAAGAAATGAACACTTCTGCATTACTACCAGGATAGTAAACTGGTACAACCACCATGGAAATGAGCATAGTGATTCTTCACAAGCTAAAAATAGGACCAGCTGTTCTCCTTCTAGACCTCTTCCAAAAAAAGCACAAAACATCATCTCACAAAGATGTATGCATACCCATGTTTATAGGAACTCAACTTATAAAAGAAAAAGCTTAGAAATATCTCGTATGCCAATCAAAGGATGAATCAACAAAGAAAATGTGCTGTGCAGACATCATGGAATACTACTCTGCCATACGGAAGGATTACCTTGAGGTTTATGCAGGAAAATGGTTGGACCTTAAGATCATAATGTTTAATGAAGGGGCCGGGGAGATGGCTCAGTGGAATAAGCACTTCCCTGGCAAGTGCAAGGGCCTGAG